>JZLH01S0171587.1:37573-57819 GCA_001188425.1 Eucidaris tribuloides | reverse complement strand
AGGTCAGAATGATTCAATGATGTGTTTCTAGAAATAAGCCCCCAAAGCTTGAAAAAATGTCTTGAACTGTAATGTCCGTAACGCTGGAACGCCCATTGATTATTATCTAATAATCTCAACACAAGCTTAGCAGGGTTCTAGTTTCAAAGAACACTTGATCTTTTTTCTACCATCATATATTTATACACTTCTCCCCAAGTCACCTTACACCAACGCCCACACAAATGACAAGTCTTTAAACTTGTCAAACTTTGCCACAAAGCCAAACATAAAGACATGATTAAGGAGATTTAAAAAAGTGGTCAGTTGATAACAACAAAAATGAAACAATATACATTAATAGGTGATAAACAGATAAGCTAAGCAAATATATATACTGTACCTACTTAGCGGAGCAAAGTAGATAGCTAAGTAAGTAACTCAAAATTGTTATTTCTTACCAATATATATAACATTTCCTATGTACACTGAAATCTTATACCTTCTCACGGCCACAAAAGTTTGCGAGAAAACAACACTCATTCTAGTGAAAAATAATTAACTTCAAAATGCCTGTGACTCGAAATTTAGTCCACTAGTTGTGATGTTAATGTGACTGGCGTATCACCATTACATAAAGCCACAAAATACACAACAAATTTCTACCATTATACGAAACAAGAAGATTCATAAAACGACGTAAAATTTGAATTTAATCGAGCAGTCAATTATTTAGAATTGTCCGTAGGGTGAGTTTTGGCATTACATGACCCTCTGGTTTCCAAGAGCCTGGTTTTAACAGATATCACATTTTACCAGCAGTTTTTAATTTTTTTATATGAGCAATGTCATTTCTGACCCAGAATATGTGCTTGTCAATTGACCTAACATCACAACAAAAAGTAAGTAATAGAGTATCACTAAGACAGATTATGATGGAATATATTTAATCAAATGCAGATGTATATGTATACTATGTGTCTGTATACACATACTGTGTGTATGCTTGTGTGGAAGAGAGTGTGTGCATTGGTCTGTGTGTATATGTTTTAAGTCCATCTTAACTTACATAAGCATGAAGTTTGTGAGTATCTGTGTGGATTTTTAAATTAAGATATGATGTTCTATAACTCAACAAAGCTTAGCAGGGTTCAGTTTTCAAAGAACACTTGATCTTTGTTTCTACCATATAAATTTATTACATTCTCCCCAAGTCCCTTACACCAACCCCACACAAAGACAAGTCTTTACTTGTCAAACTTTGCACAAAGCAAAACAAAAGACAATGATTAGGAGATAAAAAAAAGTTGGCCATCAGTTGATAACAACAAAAATGAAACAATATCATTTAATTAGGTGATATAATATTACTGCCCTACTTAGCAAAAGGAAGCAAGTTAAAAATCACTCAAATTTGAATTACTGCTGTATTGAAATCCTACGCACGCTGTGTACCCTCAGGCAAAATCTGAAGAAGAAATACTCATTCTAGTGAAAATAATTAACTGAAAGTGCTGTGAAATTGCATTGATGTCATTGTGAATGACGGACACAATATACAAAATAGAATTTATCAAACAAGAACTTAATATTTGAAGTTTACTCAGTATTATTAAATTGGAGGGTGAGATTACCAGTCGTGTTTCCCCGTCTTACTTTGGTATAGTGAAAATATTGGATATAAAATCTTGTTTATTACAGGGTTCAATGACCCCCTTTTTATATAACTTTTGTATTTCTTCCGAAATACACTTCTCTTCAACATACAACTTTTGTATTTCATCTGAAATACACTTCTCTTCAACATATAACTTTTGTATTTCATCTGAAATACACTTCTCTTTAACACATATCTTTTGTAATTCATCTGAAATACACTTCTCTTCAACACTCTTGCGTTTGAACTGATAAGGTGGTGTATTACGTTGAGGGGGGTCATTATTAAATTCAATTTTGTATCCATTAACATCTCCTAGCATTGCAGGATCTGAAGTAATTTTACATCCATTTGAGAAAATATTGACTAGGCATGCACACTAGTGGGCTTTATTACTTCATATGACGCAATCTCTCACGAAATTTCAACACAAAATGAGACTTTTGTCACTTGCTTTCAAGGCTGCAACTCGTAGGGGAAACCCCCTACCCTAGGTGATTTTAACCAACTGTAGGTTGTAGGGGATACCTACAGGGAAAATGACCTTCCATAGGGGAAAGAAGGGGGGTTTGACAATATTCAGAAATATTCTTAAATCCCCGAAGGATTTCAGAGAATTTCCGTAAATATTGGTCCATTTTGTCCATCTCCGACAAAGAAATCAAGATGAATCTAGTGCATTTACTAAGGTTATTTTGTAGGGGAAAACATACTCTCGTAGGGGGAAAATGGATTTTTGTAGGGGAAAACATAGTTTGTAGGAGAAGATTGGGTTATTGAGGCATAGGGGAAAAGTGGTGTCCGTAGGGGAAAATACTCATGTGCCGTAGGGGGAAATTAAAATTTTGAGTGGAAATCCTGCTTGCTTTCTTTTGCCAAAGTAGGGCAGATATTACTGATGACAATCTTACCTCCTGGGTTGTTGACATAGGACTGTTGGGGACACTGGACTGGGAGCCGTTGAGCCGCCTGTTGTTGGGGGAGTGGGAGGAGACCACGCCCATCAGGTGGGGGGAGGCCTTGTTGTGGTTGTTGGACAGGTACTGCTCCACCTGCCGCCGCTGGTTCTGCTGCAGATGGAAGCGGGTCGGGTTCTCCAACTTGGTGTTCACCTGGAAAACGAGAGAAAAGAAGAGGGGAGGGGAAACATTATTACGGTTAAAAAAAACCCGGAGGTTCGTTGTGATTATTACAGCCCATACACTAGTGTATGTACTCAAGGCTGGCCTCAAGGCCACTTTGTGGTGGCCTCGGTCTCCATCCAACTCGGTTCTCCAGCTTGGTGTTCACCTGGAGCCGGAAATGAAAAGAAGAGGGGAAACATTATCACGGTTACAAAAAACAGGGGTTTGTCATGATTATTCAGGGTTCCCAGCATTTCAAGAAAACAAAATTCCCTGATTTTTCCCTGATGAAGTCTCAAAATTCCATGATAATTATTTTAACTCATTTCCAGTTTCACATGTTTTATATGTTGTTGCAGTGAACTATTTGCAGTTTTGATATGCAACAAAATATAATATATATATTTTTGGGCCAATCAAAATTCCCTGACTTTTCCCTGAGTTGAGGCAGTTTTATCAAATTCCCTGATTTTTCCCTGACTGGAAAAAAGTAAAATAATTTTCCCTAATTTCCCTGATGGGCTGGGAACCCTGTTATTATAGCCCATACACTAGTGTTGTACCCAACGCCAGCCTGAAGGCCACTTTTTGAGGGCCTCTTAAAGGCCTCGGTCTTGGTCCAACTCAGTTCTCCGACTTGGTGCTCACCTGGAGCTGGAAAAACAAGAGAAAAGAAGGGGTAACGCAAGGCTGTTAAACTAGAGAAGAAGATGTTTGAAAATTACATAGTTTTGGCCCTTGAGGCCCTGCCCCTTTGCCTCAGAGGGGCCAGGTGAAACATCTGGGGATCCCTGAATCCCCTCTCTCTAAGGATCATTCCAACCAAGTTTGGTCCGAATCCGAGAAGAAAGTGTTAAAAGGTTTTGCAAGATGAACGATGCACGACGCATGATGGATGAAAAGCGATCGCAATATCTCACTTGAGCCTTCGTCTCTGGTGAGAAAATGGGACTCATCATGAGCACTACAGCCAATACACATATCCACAGTGATTTGAATTACTTGGAGAATGCGTTAGATTGGGTCCTTAGCTGGAAGCTGGTCCTAAATTCACAGAAAAGGTAGTGGATTTGTTAGTTAGGATGCAGAGGAAAAAGAACAAATACACAGAAGGAATAAAAAACAAATCAACAACAAAAACAAACAACAGCAAGAAAAATGAGAACAACCAACCACTGGTCCAGCTTCTGTTGCAATGAGTGAAAGTCACACCTGGTACAAGCTAAGAAACAAAATAATTGTTCTATTCACAAGGTTATCTTCAGGCAAAATGGTGATCTATACACTAACAAACAACATGTTTGTGAGCAATTGGGTCACTTTTCCAAGTTATGCCAATTCAAACACCAGTCTTCTCACTTGTAGAGAAGCCACAAGCATTAAATTTGTGCTAATTCCTGTAATTGATGAACAAAAAAACAGGCCCATTCCAGTATCAAATAATGGTTTTGTAAAGAAAACTGACATGCAATCCTACCTAGAGTCCCCAATTAAAATAATCACAATGTGACACTTATTGTGAATGAAACCATCCCCCAAAATCGTGGAATGATTAAGCAGAGAAGTTCAGAAAAACGAAACTTTGGACGATCTTTGCATGTCAAGTCTGTGACTTCCTGTTTTCTGCCTAATTTTTGTATGGAAGCCAACATAACCAGGAAAGAGTCAAGGACATAATGTTGACAAATTTCTTTATAAAAACTCATATTTCAAGATATAGCTCATACATGTACTTTTCTCAAATTTGCTAAATCACAAGAATTTACTTGATTTTGCTTTCATCTTCCTTGCAGGAAAGGCTCAGCCCTGGGTAAATCCCACGGTTGTCTTTTCTTCAAACTAACGACTCAATAAAAGTACAAGTGTTCTCCGCTGATAGGGCTAAGAAATTCCTAGGAAACTTCAATAATCTGGGACCAGCCAAGTTTTGCTGCCAGTGAAATTAAACAGGACTTTGAAACTATTCGATGGCAAGATTGTTTGTCAGTATTAAGCAAAATAATAATGTTGGTGAAGGTGTTGGGTTGAATTATCATTTTTGAGGCAATCTGGATACAGATATGTTTCTGAAGCGAAATTGAGGAAAGATAGTGTATACACCAAGGCCAGCGAAGAGGTGATAGTTTGTCCCATCGCCTGAAAGCAAAAGGTGATTTGCTTTATATACCACACCTGAAACCAATTAATTGTAGACTATCAAAAGAAGAGGATATTTACTTCTCTTTGAGAAAGAAATGTAATGTTTACTTCTCTATGGCTACATACAACCACGTAAAGTAAATTTGTAATTGCAGCACTCCAGCTGAGCGACTAACAGGCAACTAATAGTACAAATTTATAAAATGCAACACACTTTCATTTTGCACATACTCAAATATAGGGAGAATGCATTTAGACTCCGTGGCCTGAAGAGCTCAGAGAAACACAAATGTACTATCACCATCGAGTGCAATGAATTTTTCCTCTTGGGAGATTGATGAGCAAAACTACACTTTAGTACGTAAATAACTCTTGACTAATCCTTCAGCAAAATTCTTAGTATGTGAAATATAAAATCACATAACAGAGAAACTAGGAAAACAAAACGAATATGTTACAACAAAGTGATGTGACATAATTCCACTTGGATGCATGCCAATATGACATTAAACTGTGTCAAAAAACTCACAAAGCACATGTCCGCAGGAGAACGTACTCTACTTGCGTAATTCGGATGAAACGATAGAGGTGAGTGGGCCACTCGTAAGACTCTTGTCATACTGTAGTTATCCATCCTACAGAAGAATATTAAAGTACTGGAGAGATGCGATGACTTGCTGGAATTTTACGTGGATGAGTACTGACTGTAACGACAACTATGTCGCTGTGTTTGCAATGCACGACATACAAAATCTGTTTCAAGTTAAACCACAAGAGGTAATACTGAATTCAATTTTGGGCGCAATTCATACCAAGTCATCCACGCAAATGGCCGACCAACAACCACCAGCACGACTCATCATCAGACCTTTCATTTGCATAAACTTCCGTTCATCTAAGAAAGTGACAAGAGATCGTCATCGTCTGAAGGTGGAGTATTTTATGCCAATCACAGGTGTGTGCATTTATTTTAAGTCTCTTTACAAATAGGGGAGGGGGCAAAAACTTGTCGAATGGTGTAAGGATCATCATGAAGAACCCTTAGACCCTGACTTAAATAAAGCAATCACTAATCCCGAATCACAAACAGGTAAGAACCTCCAAATAAGGTGACGTCTTAATGATGCACAATGAACGTGCATCATCGTTTGCGTATTTACGATCTTCGTCGTCACCATTAAACGCCAATGTCCTGAGGGCTTGGCGCGACTTGTCCGGGTGAATCACTGGGGATTTTCCACACCCACAATTGTCACCTCTGGTGGCAGCAGACAATGGCGTAATCCCGTTTTTCCTGCTTCGTCGTTGATCGCGTCGAACAGCGGCGATCTCCCACCGTCTGGAAGCAACGAGCCGCGGCCCGCGTCCTCGTGGTCACCGAGGAGACGCGTTTGCGTGACCGCTGGATGAACTCCCGGCAGCACATTACAACTTGTTTTTTCCTGTTGAATGCTCGCAGTAATTCGGCAATGACCTGTCCGTGACGAGGTCTCAGTCATCGTGTCATTGTTAATTTTAAACGACCCGGGACGTGTCTCAGGTCCGAGAAGGGGCGTGGGACAAGGTAATGATAATACTGAGAGGTCAATGTGACCACGAAGAACGGCGACTAAACACAAAGGAGCCGACGTCCAAGTTACAAACATTCCCAAAAGAGGTGCAAATGCTCTACAAGTAACTTCTTATCAAGAACAAATAAATCACCCTAAATTAATATCTCAAATAATGATTTGGGAAGAGGATTGAATTACAAATGCAGCTTTACACATACCTTTAAACAATGAGATATGTACTTTGTACATATACATGCATTTTTTTTTTTATTCCTTTCATGCTATAAACTGTTCTAAAATCATTAATTACTGTTTCAGGGGTCGCGCTTGACTTTTTTTTAACAATCCAGGTGGACTACTTAGGTTAAAATTTGGGTAGCATGCCACAATTCTGACTAGCCTGCTTACATAACAATGTGTCCTATTTCAGGGGTTTCATGCGACACTTAACCTGTTGCCTCCGAGATTCTGAAAATCCCATAGAACTAACACAGGGCACGACCGGTTCCCATAGGAAACAGGTTAATATTTTGGCTAGCCACATGGACTAGTTACTTGAGATTTTGGCTAGTCTGCTGTGATTTTTGTTAGTCATAGGCTAGCAGGCTAGTGTTCACGTAGAATGCTGACTTCACCTTTGACACATGTACATGTATCTTACCCTCATAGGCTGTTTGAACTTAATCTATTAATGAAGTTATTGTACTCATTTCACCTCAACTTTTCAAAACCTTATCAAAGGAGAACTAGATGATTATTTTAGTATCACATTTGAAAAAGTTTTGGAACTCAAAACCCTTCAATTTTACTTCAGTTTCCAATAACTAACAAAATCAGATCCATAACAATTTGAGATGAAGAAAATGTTATTACTCACTTATGGAGGTATCTATCAGATTTCAGTTTATATTGATCATCTAGATAACTTTGCTGCTGTTTGAAATAAGGTACTCTGAATAAATAGTGAAAAACAAACAAAGACAGCAAAAAAACCAAAGAAATACAAATACTGACAGTATCTTCGCCTAGAAGGTTTGTCAACATACAAACCTTGAGAAGAATCTCACTGACACGGGTCAATATCAATGAAGTTATTGACCTTGAAAATATTTGACCACAGACAAATCAATTATCTCATGCTGACTCAGAATTAAGCCAATAACTACCTTAATTACTTCCACGATAAGGAGGTACAGTCTAATGTAGCCCTATCTGTGCTATTATTATAATAATGTCTTACTACACATTAAATATGTTTTGACTTTAGTTGTTCTACTATAATGCATGGTTATAATCTTATGACTATTTCCACACCACAATATGTGTGTGAAAACTAATGCATCAATAACAAACTTAAGGGAAATAATTTCAGGGGCAACATGCCTATTAAGTTACAAATGTATAAAGCCAACATTTATTTAAGGATGTGTGGAATTAAACTATCTATTTAGTTGATCTTAACCGATATACAATTACATTAGGCAGATTTAATTACTCGCATCCAAAACTGTGCCCCCTTTCTCTCTCTCTCTCTCTCTTTTAAAATGAAATTAAGATTAGGGGATCCCCTGGTGAGAACGGCAAAATAAGAACCAGAACCCCGCAATATGGTTCTGTCACGTAGCCGTAATACATCTTAATGTAACTGCGAGACATCTAATTTAACATGATTGGTTAACTTTACGTGGAATCCCCATTTAAAACACTGTCAAGCTCAGATATTTGACCTTCATGATAATGTTTGAATAGACAGATAAACATGGTAAAACACAAAAACTTCAGAAAGTTTGCTTTCGCAAGCAAAAATAAGTTATGCACCGATTATAGGTATCAGCACATGAATGTCCTAAGGACAAAGATTCCACAACACAGTATGGGGTGAGGGGGTCACTAGAATGGTCACTACATGATTTTCACTATCTAAAGGCACTTGAATGATTTGATCTGTAATTTTTTTCAGGGCTCCATATTTAGACCTCATTTGAGACAAGAGTATCACAAAGGATCATACAGCTGAGAATTTTAAAACTACAAACACTGTTAAATATTGCATTTAACATATCCGCGGGACATCTCATTTATGAATAATTATCCATTTTCTAAAGCGGCACATTCGTATAAAATGAATGCACCTTCGTGCAGGAACAGAAAGATATTAGGACATAATTTAATCTATTTTGAATTTGGGTTCACTAGCTAATGACAACATTCAAGCTGTTCAAGCCTGTCACCTTCGTAAGAGTGCTTTGTATGCCCAGATACTATAAACCGTGAAAGTTTCATATCCCCTTGCGTGGCCTTTGTAATCCCCGGCTTATGGGGTCAGAGGTAGATTAACATCCTCGGTAACTCTCTCTACTTAATAAAAAAAAAGCGAGATGAAACTCGGAACGAGGCTTGCATCAGCTGCCACAGTGCCAGAGCAAGGTGAAACAAGATAGCGGGGACGTTGGAAATCGTTTACGTTCGAAAATACACACTTCACCTCGGACTCCATTAGTCACATGTTTGGATGAACTCCAATAAAACAAAATATTACGTGATGCAAGGGGAGGAAGGATCTAGGACACGTGGTTGAATTTTGCTTTCATTTTGATATGAGACGGTCGAACCATTGCGCTTCCTGAAAAACATGAAAAACCACACACTGTCTGACTTTTACTCTCAATCGTTCAGTTTCAGTTTTTGGTTCCAAACAAATGTGAATGAAAACAGGTACATCTGGTGTGTGTGTGTGTCTATGTGTCCTTTACATCAAAGGACAATAATTTCCATATTGACCAGTTAAAAAGGACAACTGAAGTCATATGACAGGAACACATGTACATCCTCGGATGTTTTAACATTATGCAGAGTTGACCTCACCCTGAAGACATCATGAGTTTCAAGCAATATCCTTGGAAATAAAGTGAAACTACTAAATAACACTAGTCACGTTTGATCTTTAATAACTAAAAATCTACACATTGGATCATACTAAAATTCAATATGGGTTACAGCTGAATACTGTACAATTTTGCTGGAGGTGGTTTGAATATGATAGCATAAATCTATTTCATGAAATTTACATAAGATTTCAGAATTTGCACAATGTCCGATCCCCTGTACAAAATTAAAACTTTTATCGCCACACAATTGTCATGAGCGTGAGTACCACTCGTTGGAAGCTGTGGTAAGCCAGCTTCTCATACAGGTCCAAGGTAGATGAATACTTTATTAATTATTTATGAGACTCACGGTGAATGAGTAAGTCGTCATGAATAACTAATAAAGCATTCGTCAACTCTGGACCTGTACAAGAAGCTTGCTTCCAACAAACTCACACATATTTGTGCAATTTCATGGTAAAGGGAAATTTTTGGAAATTAAGACTAACAAGTACCATAAGAATATTACAAATTATTGAAAATCATACTGAACTATACTGCACATTTTAAAAATCTACCTGTATAAATTTCCAGCAGATGTTCGTAACAAGGACGGCAAAAACTTATGACAAAATGTTACGTCCTTTCATAAAAATGTTATGGGAAAATGGTACAAGTAGATTTTTGTGCGGCCTATGCTGTAGAGCAAGTTTTAATCTTTTTTTATTTGAATAGTACACATAAAAAGTTGAGGGAACAAAAATTGTAACTTTGATGATGATTTTGGATTGTACAGTCCATGTCACATTTGTCTACCCTTTATTGTTAATAGTTTCAAAGTTTGTGAGGAGAGAGAGGGAGAAAATTCAGGGACATAAATACAACCAACCATAGTAAGTCTGCTAGATCCTAAAATAGATATGACAATGACAGTATTAGCTTGTGTCTGTGCCACAAAACCTATTTTGGGTTGCATCACTCACCCATTTGGGTTTCAGTTTTTCTAAGTAGATAGTAAATGTAGTACGGGTCTTTGATTAATGGGCTTAATTTGGCCACATCTGGATTGCATTTTACCCCTAGTGACCGTAGCAAACAAATATTAGCATTGTATGGGACTCACAACAACCAAACCACATGGCATGGATATATGTGTTACCTTGATGACTTACAATTATGATGAATAATGATGATGTACACTTAGCTGAAACAGGAAATTCTAATCACATTTTGTTTTGTTTTTCAATTTATCAAGAAGCAGAAATGTTTGAATAGGAGCTCAGTGCATGCCATGGATACCACATAATATTTACTTACAATCCTAAAAATTTTGAGCAAATAAAGAAAAGAATTTGCAAACTTATTACCATTATAAATGGAAATAAATGTGAGTTCTGATCCATGGTTGATTTCTGACTGCATTAATATTCTAATAAAAATTCAACTTCTGAATGCAATGTGCTTTTTAAAAAAATGACAGCAACATATCTAAACTCTCTCCACATGCTATAAATATATTTAACAAGAATTTATATACTTTCTAAATATATTCATAGCATCTGACAATAGTTGATTACTGTCATTAATAATTTACCTCATATAATGTGCAAAGCACAAAACACCTTACATCCCACGCTTGTTCCAGAAAAGCAACATACGTCTTCGCATCTCAACTTCTCGTCGGCCATAGAAACAAAATTTCCTGTATACTGGCAAACAGCTTAATCCCAGTCCTGTCCCTTAAGAATTAATGAGCTAAACGATGACCAGGTTCCCCAAATATTCAAGTACCGAGGAATTTCAGCCGACGAAAGCAGATCGGCAAGATACTGCGATGCAAGACTTGTCAAGCTCAACTCCCAATCCTACACAAATGTGCAAAAATACCCCTTCACCCAACCGAAAATAGAATCGTAATTATTTGCACAAACGGATTTCAATTCCACAAACTGACAACCAGATGTGAGTGCACTAGATAATAATCTATGTCTTTTCAGAAACTTCTCATAACTGACTTCCATTTCATTTGCATAATTTATCAAATTAATAAGTAATTCAACTAAGGTGGTTATTTATAATTCATTTCCTTTTCAGTTTGTATCCATGTTACATGACTGAGAGAAAGTACATTTCTTTTTTGAGGGCCTACAGACAGGCTTCTGCAATTTATGATTCATAAATCACCATAGTTATTATGTTTATCAGCTAGCTTACCCAATTACAACTTTTTCTACATTTTATGTTCCAACAGTACACACAAATAAATTGTAACAACTGCTCTTATTAATACATATACTGTGCTTTTGTCAACATTTAATTCCAGTTTATTCCAAGACAGTTATATGCAACCACTAGCCTCTAGACATCAACACACTGCACATGTTTCCAGCAGAATTACTCTTCTCTGTACCCAGATTTGGCCATTTCCTCGGTGAAAAAACAACAAAACTAACCCCAACCACAACCACAAATGACTTTCAAATGCAAGACTACAATTGATCAGGCATAATATCCTGTTATTTTGTAAGCCCCGGCAAATTTCTCATACAGTAATAACTTGGAGACCTCATATGTATCTCAAATTCAACGTGAATGCAAACGGACGCAAAGAAATGGAACAGAGAAGCCAAGAAGGTACGGCAAGATATCGCGGTCAGGCTGGTTTTCCTATTTTTCAACGTTGGTTGCTAATTTGAGCTTCGTCACTGCGCTGGAAAATAGTAACCCCGAAGAACAGAAACTCGATAAGGGGGGGGGGGGACAGGATGATACTATTAAGGGGCCAGTAATGCTTACAGCCTTAGGTCTGCCATATGCACACACCTTGGGTTGTGCAGAAACGGGTTAAGCGTCCAACCCACTAAAAGACAATTTCCCCCACTGCTCACCGCAATTACGTACTTCAAGAAACTGCTGTTCCTTTAAATTTACGCATCCACCCCACATGTTCGGTATTACCGATTAATTTGTTTTGACCCTACTTCACACTGCTGCTGAATAACTGCTTCTGTATAAACACATTTTCTGCAAGTTTTCTAATAGTCTGTGTTCCTTCACACAATTTTTATTATCTCCTCCTTTTCATAAACATGCAAAATTTGCAGAAAACATTTATTTTAGTTTATATATTCTCATCTAGGGGGGTTGTGGACAAAATAGTGCCCCAGCATAAATCTATTTTTACCCAGCAACAGCTGGGATGCTGAGGTCTGTTTTGAAAGATTAGCAAGCCAGTGTGTGGGGCACCACATGTTGTTCATGTCAGGGTCCGGGACCAGAATTGAAGGGAAGGGGAAAGGGTGAAAAAACTTCAAGGTAGAATTCAGGTGGACCATGCAAGGCATAATCCCCAGAAATGGATGAGAGGATGATAATAATGACCAGCCTGTTGGGTGATCAAGAGTTACCATAATCTGCATAATGCTGCAAATATCTCAGACACCTGCTTTACTTGCAAAACCTTTTTTGAAAGTGCACACCACAGAAATCCCCTATTTTCCAAAACTAATATGAGCTAAAACATCTATAAGATAAAGGAAATTATGAACTATCTTAATTTTCACAAAGCACAAGTTCAGATTATCTAACGGTTTAAATTCTCTAGCTCATTTTTTTACTGCTCCTGTCATTACTTGGTCAAGATGCCTCTGAGGCTACTGTATTGCCTATCATGCAAAAGAAATAGTCAGGAAGTTCAACATGGATTTGTCATATATGTGTAGTATGTAATCTTTTGCTGAAATTAGCCGACGACGACAACAAACCATCATGTGGCAATGTAGGGGTTAAAACGTATGTCATGTATGTGCATACATTTGGGTGTTTGTATGACATACAAATCATTGAGACATTGGCGGTGTCAGAGATAATTGCTACCGACACCAGGTGTCTTCTTCTGGCGACGCCCGAAATAGACGGTCAGGAAATAGGTATTAAAACGGATTTTATTGCTTGTTTTTCTTAAGTCGATCTTTGCCGTAAAGACAGTGGCTGTGGTGGGACGGCCGGGAGCACAGAAGAACAAACAAGTGGGGAAACGGAAAACATTGTTCCCGCCGATGATTTATGATCAAACACGTCTGTTACCTCACATGATAAACATGACTAAAATACTGGTAGGTAGACGGTTAGACTCTCCACGCCAGCCACGATGGGTGGATGGGGCACAGAGCGCCCTGATTCTAAAAACGGTCGCTTGTTTGTTTTCCCCGACATTCGCCGCTATTTCGGGATCTCGCCCCCCAAAATAACTAATGGCTTCCTCATTGGTTTAGTCCCACAAGGCATTTGAACGCAGATACAGTAGCAATCGGCAAGAGCTAGAGGGTTAAAGATATGGGCAACGTCCCACCACGGAATATTAATTCATCTTGGGAGATGTACTGAGAAAAGTTGATTTCATAGCAGCTGGCTGGCATTAAGCTACGACAGTGAGTTTGAACATGATCCATCCCATTCTCCCTCTCCCTCACAGCTCTTCACCCCCTCCTTCCTCCTGCCCCCCCCCCCTCCCCAATTTCCAGCGGCAATGTGGCAATTGACAAGGAACTCCTCCGGATATTGGAGGAGGGGTCAAAAGTTCAGCCATGACATTGCAGCCTGCATGGTCTCGTTCAAGATTAGGGTTGAGGATATTGCTGCTACCTACTGGCAGCTCCCTGTTATCCCATCCCTTAGATTTAGGAGATTCAAGGGTCATTCTCAGTGGGAAAAATCTGGATATTAAGAATTTGCCCATATTTGATTTTCTGTTCAACAGCTGCGACAACTTGAACTCATGAATATTCTCATTTGAAAAACTGTCATTTTTGCTCCATAATGCGGCATTCCAATGGGCTGGATTAGCTATTCCCAGCTTAACAGTTCTGTTAAATTAATGCAGTGCAAATTCAGATGTGGCTGGAGGCAGTGCGATAATGCAGGAAACTTTTGTGCAGCCAGGTTAATCTGGAAGTGCGCTGAAGTCACATGACAAAAATCTGATTTTACTAGAGTGATTCATTTTTCAATCCCAACTCACTGAGAAACTTTGCACAAAGTTCAAGAAAAATTTGCACTCACAGTGTGCAAGTTTTCTTGCGACAGTGTTTCAGAAGGTATTGAATATTCTACAACTTATCCATCTATAAAACTTGTGATACTTCTCTGTAGTGTGAATGGCCCTTATATAGAAAATTAATCGTGGCCTGGTTAAATCTGAGGAAATTTACTCCCATTTTTTTTTTCTGATTTTGAAAGTACATGTGCCATTCCAAAAACTCTCATAATAAGGTTAAGAGTTTTCAAGCAATTCAAAGTTTGAAATAAATATTTATATTATTGGGTGTTTATTCTGTTGACAAAAGTCAGCATCTTTATACCCAATCTTAGAGTTTTGCTCTCTGGCAACAAAAAGGTGCAATTTATCAAATTTCGTGAAGTCAAATAACTAGAGAACAGCAGAATGCGTTATTGAAGACATGCTTTTAATTCCGTCAATAAATATTCATGAGTTGAAATGGAACAATGGAAGAATGGCAACTAGATCTTAAGATGGCATTGTGTCAGGGATTGCAAGTCCATGTAACTTTCCTTCATTATCAATACAAAACTGGTAGTTTAGCTACTTACGAATGGTGTGTTGAAAGTCTTGAGAGTCGATACGCCTCATCGAATTTGTTGTTTATATGACACTACAAAACTAAATTCAAATCAGATCATGGTTACGCAGAACATTGTTTCTTTCCGCAAGTTTTAATTTTGCTCATTGCGAATCACAGGTTAGTGGTTACCGTCGCAAGACCAGCAGAGCACACTGATCTGTTAAACGGCCTATAAACTACCGCGAGCCTTTGGCTAACGGGCTGAATCGGACAATTTTGGAACGGCCCGTCCTCGGCTGGAGCGAATCCAGTTAGCGGTCGTGCGCCACTGCAAATTTTGAAGTTTAAATTCGCAGAATTTTACAACCAAAACCGTATTATTCTACCCAAAGGGATTCTATGACAGGTGTTTTATACTAACTTCACATTGTGAACGATTATTGAGCTGATTTCATTCATTTCAATTCACCGTTTTCTGACGTGCAAATCCCTCACTCTCATCTTTAACAAACCAATCATTGCATATTCATATCTTTTCTGAGACCGAGTTGTTTCTTCAAACACCAGTACTGTATCCGATGCCAGTTTCTGGTGGTCTCGGTCTCAGTCTTGGTCCAAGTCACCCGTACAAACTCTATGGATAGGTTGTGTTTTGAAATGGCCTCGGTCTCAGAACCTGTGGTCTTGGATACAACACTGACATTCTTAAATCAAGGAAAAACTTATGCCCCTCTCTACCACAATACCTTTTTTATGATGTTGTGGAAAGGTGTGTTTTTTTATAACAAGGCATCCCAGACAGATAGCCTTCAAATGAAAAGTGACAGCGATGCGAGGAAAAACTCCAGAGAGTCATCAGGCAGTGACTCAACGAACAAGACGACAAGAAACAAGAGAGCCCCTCCATATCATAAGTTCATGGCCGCACATAAACCTTGGTTATGGCAGGAGCAGAGGGGTGGGGACATGGGGAGGGGGCTGATTGTCACAATGATGGTTACGATGATGATACAGGTTTTTCTTTTAGGGAGGGGACACTTCTATCAACACCTCATAATAACTCACGGCAGCCCGATTTAGAAAGCTGTGGTTGGGAGAACCACAGGGGGACAAGGTAAGGCACAAGGTCAAATGACTTAAAATATGGCCATCGGGAGGGGAACAAACAATTTTCTAACTTACAGGAACTGATGCTGTCATTTTTACGGTATTAGTTCTATAGTATATATCTATATTGCTCACCTCATAAAAGACTAGAGTGCACTTGTTACTACTTCAAAGGGTGTGGCTTTTCTTTCTTTATTTCCTAGGATATTTAGCATTGATTTTGGAAAAAACAGTTGTTCCTTTTAATAAAATGTTCACAATCACATAAACTAGTATGCAAATAGCTTAGTAGATGCAAATTCAGTTGAAGTACAGCTTGAATGGGAAAAAATCAAACTCACACAGAAGAGTTGGAGATTTTGGAAAATTGCCTCAAAGCGGGAGAGTTGGATTCTGCCAATCTCAGCCATTTGATAAAAGACACTTGTCGCAACAAGTGTTGCGACAAGAGTTGCAGAGTTGACATGTTACTTCTCTTTAACTAGTCAACTCTTGTTCAACTTCTCTTTGAGGCATTTGGTCTTGTCTCAATCATGTCACTGCCCTCTGAGCTTCGGTAGTTGATTCTACATAAAGTACAACAGCTTGGCACATGCACTAAGTCACCGGAAGAGCAAAAATGTAACGTGTAAGTAATAAGTATGAGCGCTTATGGCAGAAACAAAAGAACTGATATTGGCTGCCAAAATGGAGAGGATATTGAACTGCAAAGTAACAGCCGGGGTAAATCAACTTGCAATAACGCAGGAAAACTTGAAACAATAGCAGCAACCCTCCTATTTTTGGTGGCGGTCACTTTCTCTTCCTCGAAATACCCCAACAGGAACAGGCTCTGAATTTCAAATGATTCACTAACACAACAAACTAGGGCTATTACTTACAGGATACTAGATACAGCTCGATACATGAGATTGATTTGCACAATGACATGATGGTCAAATTTGTGGGTCATGCAAAAAAAGTGCATGCAATAAGAGCAAAAGAACAGTTGATATATTCACAATATTGCTTGTTTTAACAGGTCAGATTGGATAAATTGCTCCGAGGAACAGCTAAAGAAGTAAAAAATTCCAGTGTACAACCACAAATAGCCAGAACTTCCTTGAAAATGTTGAAATAACAGTAAAATGTGTTCATTTACAAGAAAACATGGAGGGAAGAAAGCTATGTGTGTACATTCCACCAATACAAGACACGCCCACTTTAACCCACTGCGTCCCAGACCTCTCTAGTCAATGTGAAACAGAGTGTGGCCAAAATTCAGCAACTCCCCCCCCCCCTCCCCAAGAGATTAATTTCATACTTTCGGAGAAATTTAGACAATTGTATAATACTTGTGCCTATACTTCTGATGTTGTTAGAAATACATGTATATATGTAATGTTTTTTTTAGCATTACATGCAGTGAACTTTGTCATATCAACCTTTTGCCAAACTCTATTTTCTCCTCAAAATGGTCATCAAAAAGTGTCTTTGCCAGCAACCTCGTATGCAATGTACAATGTTATGAACTATTTCTGACATGCAGTAACATTGACATTCCATTTCACCAAGACGAAACATACCTGGACGAAACATACACAGAAGTGAAACATACCTGGACGAAACATACACTGAAGTGAAACATACCTGGACGAAACATACACAGAAGTGAAACATACCTGGACGAAACATACACTGAAGTGAAACATACCTGGACGAAACATACAAAGTGAAACATACCTGGACGAAACATATACAAAAGTGAAACATACCAGGACGAAACATACACTGAAGTGAAACATACCTGGATGAAGCATACACAGAATTGAGTGAAACATACCAGGACGAAACATACACTGAAGTGAAACATACCTGGATGAAGCATACACAGAATTGAAACATACCTGGGTGCCGTAGTAAGGCAACATGACTGCTATTCCACCATACATTCTTGTCGTCTCAAGCTCTGCCAGCGAGCCGAATAACGGACAGATAAACACTTGAAAACGGTGGATTGGTGCGGGGAAGAAAAGGACAGCGTTGCGTTACGTTGAAGGGGAAAGAAAAATGGTGGCGAAAGTTTGATGATGAGGATGATGACAGATCGATGATGAAGATGATGAAGAAAAAAAAACTGAAGTTTGTTTTTTGAAAAGTTTTTGGAAGAGGAATGAAATAAACCCCAGCTACCAGCGCCGGGTACACGGATGGAATGAATGCCTGCGATAGGCGACTCACGATCGACTCGCCGCACGGCGAAAAACGAAGCCAGTTCGGTCGTTTGAGTCTGCGCAGATTCGGCAGCCAGGAATAGACTTGATGAGGTCATTTTCCTTTTTCTAAATTGCCCACTGCCTGTTGCAGGGACCCTCTGCGCTGTAGTATTATTAGACTTGTTTTTTCTAACCTAGGAATTGGGGCAAACAGTCATTTCCCCTATAACGTATCATCACTTTGGCTTTGTACTGCACAATTTAATGAACAGTTTACACACATAAAACAGTGCTGCGCTTCTGTGCATACCAATGTACTATAGCTTGACTGTCTACATGTATATACCCTTTTGGGGGAAGGAGAAATGAGTTGCAGGGGAATCTAATTAGACAATTAGAAACAATCAATAAAAGCGAGGTCTTGTTTTCTCTCCCAGTTATGTGTACATACTAATAATGGTGACCCCGTACAAGCCAGCACTTTGCAACGTCATGGTAATAAAAGTTTATGACTTTGGAATATGACGGTGTTTTTGTTATCTTGTCATTGTGGACTAGTATGCTTGTCAACATCCTTATGATAATCAAATTCCTAAATGTTACAAAAGGGGGGGGGGTGGAACAAGAGGGAAAGTGTCAAATATGGATACATGTCTTGTGGTAAAAGAACATTTGAGGAACAAGCAAAACAAAAGAAGTCTTAAAGTCAAGAAAAAAGGGGGAATGTTGCATACCAATTGCAGATTTTGTATTTTCCCACCCAGGTGGTAAATACTGGGAAATGCTGGGAAATGCTGGGAAGTACTAAAGCTGTATAGGGAGATACAGGGAAATAATAGAAAATACTTCAGAAACACCTGGGCAAAACTTGAAAACATTCAAGAAGTATATTTCATAGTATTTCCCTATATTTCTGACTATTTTCCATTTTCCTCGAAAAATTACTGAGGCAGTATTTACAGGTATTTACTGCCAGTATTTCCAACTCAGGCCAACCCTGCTATATTCTGTACAACTTGATTTGCCAAAAAGTGAATGACTATTTCAAACCCCCCCCCCCCCCCCCCAGAAAAAAAAAAAATCTATCACGGCTTGCCAAGACAATTTTTTGCCTTTAAATTATCCCCAAAGGAGGGCCCCACCCCCAAAAAGAACACACACACATACAAAAAAAAATCCACTACTAAACAGGCTCCAAAATTCTGTTTGACTTGCTATTTGTTAACCCATTGAAGACTAAGTATGAGACATCTCAGGCTGGGGTCTATGGAAAATGTATGTTATATCAAAATCAAACCATCTCCAATGGGTTAAAACAGACTTAAGGTACCCAACTCATTAATCCATGTATTTTTTGTCAAATCACCAAAAACATGAATGAAGATCTGTGTTTCGTTACACGAAATGCGTCCAAAGTTCAATCCTCCAGGACTCCAATTATGAAATAATGACATCAATTTCCCCAGGGCAGGACAATGATTCTTGTTTTCTTCCAGGACAGTGCCAGGGGCAGCATTTTTTTAAACACTGCATTCTTGCCTGTAGGCCTTTCCTTGCAAGTTACAAGAAATGCCATTAACTTCGTTAGCATTAATTAACAACAAGTGATGTGATGACAGATGGCATCTTTTTTCTCCTACAGAATCCTGGCCAGAATCTCAACACGGTTCAATGACGAAAGCCACGCCAATCTGTTTTTTTTCTTGAAGTGGAATGACCACTTAACCTCCACAAGGCCACAGCCATAAAGTTAACATTAACATTGTCCTCATTTGACCTTTGAACTGCTTATGTGACCTTTTAACCCAATTTAAGGATTGAGGTCTCTATTGGGCATCTACCACCCAAGTTTGGTTACAAACAGGCCAATGGTTGCAAAGTTACCAAACCCAGCACAAACTTACGGATATACATGTAGTTTAATATTGACCTCATTTGACCTTTTGACCTATATATGTAACCTTTGTCCCTGTAAGGCATCTACCATCTAAGTTCGGTTACAAATGTGCAAATGGTCGCAAAGGGCAAGTTTCATCAGTGTTA
>JZLH01S0171587.1:14064-36227 GCA_001188425.1 Eucidaris tribuloides | reverse complement strand
CGGATGGACGACAGACGAACGGACAGATGGCACCAAGAATCCGCTAGTCTTGCACTAGTCTGCAGGCACACACATTATTTTGGCACTAAATTTCCACAGTGCCTTGATCCAAGGCTAATCTTGTTGGCCAGAGCTAGCGTGGAGCAACTATAACACAGGGCCTATGGCAGTACTAGTCTTCAGCACAGATTATTCAGACCCTGATTTGCAAAGAACGACGAACAAGGGTCTGTGCCTGCAGCTAGTCTAGCTCCACCTCAGTGACCCAATAAAAATGCAGTACACCTATTTTTCCACCATCATTGCGTATCAGTTTTGCAACAGTCGTTGGGAATGCTTTAACCCTAAAAAGGCTGGGGGGGGGCGGAATCCGCCCCCCCTAGACATTTCGCGCAATATGTCTGCAACGCGAGAAGCAATTGCCGCTGCGTTTCATGACTTTTTTCTCTCGAGTCTTGCGCATCTTTAAGACCAAATTTGCGACGTCCGGGTACGTGGTTCCGAAGTTACGTAACATTTTGTACTTGCATGTCACCCCAAAAATCACTCAAAAACGTGATTTTGTGTACAATTTCAATACAAATTGTGTTTTCAGCCAAAATTCATAAATGTATGATTATTTTTACTTTTACTGGTTGAAATTAAGTAAGTTTGTGCTGTTTATGATCGCAAAAGTGTTCCCGACAAATTTCATCGAAAAAACAATAGAAAACAATAGGTCAAAAAAACAAAGAAATACATAAGAAATTCACAAAACAATGAAATACATAGGCAATTCATTTCGATTCCGGATTTTTTTCAAGTACATTTGCTAAGAACACTTAAAAGAGAATCTAGACCAAAAAATTAGCATTTTTGGAGCTTTAATTAATGATTTAGAGCTTAATTATGTTTTTATGCATAAATTAGCATAATTAATTAATATGAAATTAATTCCGGGTAATTAACTATACAGTCTTGTACATTACGTGATGGGCGACGTGCATGCCGATTTTCGGCGCGATCGCACGGTCGACGGCCGAGATCTCAGATCCCCCCAGATATAGCATAGCCAAAAAAGCCCAGCCTAATTAGGGTTAACATCTATGTAGGCTGTATCATTACAAGTAAGTACATTGGGAGGACTGTTCAACATGAGTACCTACATGTATGATAGCAGTGTTACAGTAAACACATGGTAGAGAAAATTGTATGCATCCTGCCTAGACGAAGACCACTTCCTGCTGAAAAAATTAAGGAAAAATAAAACAGTGTACCAAGTTTTGCCCCTGCTGTCTTCTTTCACTACTCCGAATATAAATTTCGCCAATCAATTAAAGAAATGAACCCCATGATATTAAACCACAAAATGTTTCTATATATCAACATAGCAACAAAATACAGTCTCGGGAGAGTTGTTTTGCAAAAATGACACTCTTTGGAATTTGACTTTGTTGGGAAGAAATAAGTAATTTTGATTTTCTCCAGAAATATGGATCGGTACGGGGAGTGATTAATGATGCTTTTTGACAGAGGTGGGCTGGTTAATCTCATTTCCTTCTATTAGTAAAGTACTTCATTAATGACAGGAAGTCATCAAAATCTGCTACTGGTCAAAACTTCATCAACAAAGAGAAAAAAAATGAGTCTTCGTGTTATGTCTCGATTTCAGCAAATAGGTAAAAATGTCTGTAATAAAAAGGTGTTCTGCACCTTGTTGATGAAATCAGTACACGATTCATATACACATAGACAGGGAGAAAAATTGTAAAAGTACCAGGCGTTAAGACACAGCAACTAAGTCTTCACACTTATACAATGAGAAAGATAATAATGCCCTACACCATAGTTTTCTGTGTATCAAACTACTTGGGTCACCAAACAGGAATGATACAGCCTTTCATAAAGCCATACATACTTATTGCAGTTTAATTTTAGAAACAATGATTTTGATTATTCACCAAACCAAGCCATTTTGATCATTACATAATACATGTACAATCAGTTTGTTGGGATGTAGTATATGTATACAGAATAAGGAGTAATATTTGTGAATTTGAGTGTTCCATCATATCACACAAAGAATTTCTAGTTTGTTCTTTACATGTGACAATTGAAAATTCAAATCAATCAGGTCTTTACATTTACATCATTTTACAAGGTATACTTTATTCAGCATAACAAGCAAGGAGATAGCCACAATGTGTCTCACCCTATTATGTTAACATTTGACCTCATTTGACCTACTTAATGACCTTTGACCCCAATATAACATTGAGGTTCCTGTAGGGAATCTACCATCCAAGTTGGTTACACATGGTCTAATGGTTATAAAGTTACAGTACCAACCCTGGTACAAACTTGCAGGTATATTTCAACATTTGACCTTTGACCTACAAACATGACCTGTGACCCTCAAATAACATCAAAATTACTGTTAGCAATTCTATCCAAGTTTCATACCATTACAGATGGATGAATGCCACTAAGGACTCCTAACTCTCACTCCACCTTGGCGGCTCGAAAACAATTGCTTGAAATGAAAAAAAAAGGGGTTTGAATCTAAAACTTTATAATGCAGACATTTCAAATTTCATCCTACAAAGCAGAACTGAAAGAAGATATCCGATGTCAGTCACAAGTAGTCTCATTTCTAGACTAGTTTTCACTCTATTCCAAAGGGAGTATAGAAACTTAGACTGCGTTTGTGTCTAGAAACTTAGACTAACCCTTTGTTCCACTTTGGGATTAGGATTGGGACCCATAAAAAGAGCAGTGTGTGACGAAGACTAGTCCCAGACAGCAAAACAATTTCACACACAAGCTTACCTGTTGCAAAATGTACACTCCCACCCCCAATTTCCGATATCACGTCTTTCACTTAATAGTTGCACTACAGCATTTGCTACGGACATCATGCATGCCAGAGTATCTCTCATTAAAGTTGCGGTCTTCTCTTTTTTATTTATAACAAAACATCCTAATGGACAGAAATGTTTTAGGGTCATATAATTGGCCGTTTAATTAGCATTATCCTTATCGCGATGTCAATTTTTGACGTTATTAACGATGATAGGTGCAGTTTTCGGTTGTGATTGCTGCCCTCATCATGTTGTCACGGACGCACGCACCACGCAGGATAACCGACATTTCACAATCAATTAATGTACGCGAGATACTAATTTCCTGTCTCTTTCTTACCGAAGAGGGTAAAAGGTTGAAACGGAGAAGTCGTTACGTACCTGTGAGTGACTACGTCCTGAGTTTACAAGGACAACTCAATTCAGGAAATCGAGACATGCGGCCCCCTTGCAAGTCAACAAGATGAAATTACAAGCCGAATAAAATAACTCTCGTAAATAGCTATTTTTTGACCACGAAATGATATCACTCCAATGTACTATTTATGCTCTCCATAATGCAGGAAGGATATAATTGCACAGTGTTTATTTATATATCACATTTAATTTTGAAATACATACTATATCATAAACAGGATCTGAGGAGTGTTTTTATCTGTATTTCCATGTCATTTGCCAACTTTAAGAACTTTTTCCAGTAGTAGAATGATCATAGAATAATAAAAGTCTATTTTCAAGGATACAAATGTTTATTTGACTACCCTGCTACAGACCCTCTCACCAACAAGAATCACATACCCTACTTGAGAAAAAATTAACATGATACATGCCAGCTCCTTACAGTAATTCCACGGCTAGACCCATCTTGTGGTTTTTCTTAGTGTGTCTATGATATGAGTGAGTCAGTTTCTGGTGTCTATTTTGTTCATAAGTCCAACTAGAGAACTAAAACTTGCGGCCAAAATGTGACTGGAATGGATCAAGATTTCACAAAGAACAAAAATTCAGGACGGATCAAAGATGTACTAATATAGGAAAGTCAGAAGCCACAGGAAAGACACTGCCCAGACTAACAAGGTCATACAAAGGCAGAACAGGTATCCATCCACAAAAATATGTGACCAGCTACTAGTGTTGTATGTATACGAGACTACAGGGTCCAAGACCAAGGCTGCCCCAAAACACAACCACTCCATAGGGTTTGTACAGGGGACTCGGACCGAGACCGAGACCACCTGAAACTGTCCATCAGCTGCCATTCAGTATACATTCCAGTGTTGTATCCGAGACCACAGGTTTCGAGACCGAGGCCAAGGCCGCCCCAAAACACAACCTTTCCATAGGGTTTGTATAAGGGACTCGGACCACAAATTGGCCTAGAAGCCGGCTTTGGATACAACACTGTGCAGCTTCACCTAACGGAGGACCTTGTCTCAATGTCCTAAACTGAGCTGCGGATGTCTGAAGGAGAATCATCCTAAATATCAAAATTATCTAAATTTAGATAAAAGGTGATTTTTGATTGCTTATTGCATATAAAATGTATGAGTAGTCTGTTTGTTGGTAAAATACAATAAATCTGGTAATTTCTCAAATTTTTAGAAGGATGACCTTAGCAGTTTCTTCTTTTGTTGAAATTCGTACACTATTTTCTATTTTTGATGCACTACTTCTGAATTTTTGTTTATGATGTCAAGATTAGTGTTAGCAATTCTTTCTTCAAATTTCACCATTGTGACTCTATCAGTAGTTATCCAATAAAATGGACATTTGCCATTGGTCATGACACACATAGTGAGCTGGGTGATATACATGGATGATTTCAAATCTGCCAAATGTTAACTACCCCTTTCACATGCACACATTTGTACATTACCCTGTAAAATTGTAGTTTTGAATTAAAATATTCTCATTGAACTTTGTTGGTTTGAATTACGTGGCACAAGGGGATTTAAGCACAGCGGGCTAAAAACAGTGACTGGTGTACATGTTGCATCGGAAGCTTGCACAACAAGACTGATCTATTTTAGAATTCAATGCCATCAAAACTATCAGTTAGTTCAATAATATTGCAAGCACATATTTAGATTTTGATGCTGGATTTGTTTGAAATATATTCTTGTACAGGAAAGCTGAGTAATGAAATTTAAATCTCAATTCGGCAAGCAGCGGTTAGCAGACACGGGAATCTGAACCAATTTAGGAGTTGGCTTCCACAACGGTTGGAATTATATTTCAGTCGCACATTTCTGGCCCGCAACTGACGAGTAATTCTCACCATACGGATTGATGGAATTTAGGAAGCTATGGATCAGAATGGATTTATTCATCAAGTTCAGTTTGATGATGATATAATCACGTATGAAATTACAATTTTGCTGAAATCCGTGGAAATCATTTCAACTAATTTCGGTTGTGAATCGATACTTGATAACCTCTAATTTCAGCTAAATCATTCTAAACCTTCAATGGGAGAGGGCATATTTTAATCTATTCTCAGTGTAAATACACATTGTACCGAGTCAAATTACTGAGTTAATCTCTGCATTCAATTAAAGCTACAACCTTCAATGGGAGAGGGCATATTCTAATCTATTCTCAGTGTGAATACACATTGTACCGAGTCAAAGTACTAAAATATATTCCACATTCAATTAAAGCTATATTTTCAGGGCAAAACACATCTACTGCAGTTTTCAAGTGTTAATGTCATACATAACAACTACAGTAGTACATAACGTCATTATCATGGTTATAGCGACACTATATTCGTTCACTAGTTAACAGGAAATATGTATTTGTTAATATATATTTATATACATTTCTGTCAATCTATTTTCAAGTACAAAATAATTAGTCTGTAATACATACTATCCCCTTCTTCCACCACCGTATAATTTCACCCACCCATCCCAACTGTTTTCAACTCGTAAAAATCAGGAGTGCGATCAAGTTCTCAAGAAAGTTTCATCCAATTATCATTTTCCTGTTGACATGCTTCTGTTTGTCAAATTTTGTGCCTTTTTCCTAATACAACCAACTTATGTCATCCAGATGCAATAGTGGAGATAAGAATAAACAGTAGGGATGGCAAGCAAAACTACAAGGAATGTGTGTGTGTGTGTGTGTGTGTGTGTGTGTGTGTGTGTGTGTGTGTGTGTGTGTGTGTGTGTGTGTGTGTGTGTGTGTGTGTGTGTGTGTGTGTGTGTGTGTCTGTGTCTGTGTCTGTGTCTGTGTCTGTGTCTGTCTGTGTGTGTGTGTGTGTGTGTGTGTGTGTGTGTGTGTGTGTATGTCTGTCTGTGTGTACATGCCCACACATGCACATTTCTATGCCATTTACATCCATGTGCACAGAAATGCACAACTTAGAATGTTTTACAATATAATTTCATGTTTCTAAGCAATAAAATGTTTTGTGTACATGTTCAAATTTTCCTGACAGCTAATTTTAATGCTATGGTTTATTATCTGAACACACCCCAAAATTAAAATCAACTATAAACAGAGTTCTACAACCCTTTTAACCCTTTTCCCAATATTTGTAACACAGCAATTTGTAATTCAATCAATGTCCAATATATATCTGTGTTTGTCGCAAAACAGATGATCAATCTGTACTGCTTGTCTTCATAGACCAATTCAGTTTCAGAACACTGGAGTTTATGTCAGCCATAACGGGAGGCTTCCGAAACAAGAAGAAAAGACAATTCAATGGGTTATGAAATGAGTCAGGTGCAATGAGATGTCAGTGTTTTTGTTATGCATGCTTGAAAACCCCAGTTAGACAGCATAAAAAACAGCACCCAAACCAAACAGGTCTATACCATACAAAAATGCACAACCATTTTGCACTTAAATTCACCTTAAAGTACACTTTAGTTGTAGTGCATTATTAAGCCTGATCATTTTCATTTCATCAAAAATGTCAAATCTTCAGTGTTTTTTCTAAATTTGGCCTTTCTGTGATATGTCAGATCATACACACAAACAAAGTCAGCAAATGTACAGGAAATTTTGTTTGTTATTATTTTTTTATGGGGAGGGTTCTCAAATATTTTACATCCTGAAAAGTTCAGCGGATGAGAGATTGGGTATTCCTGTCCGTTAATAGTTCATGGTCTGTACAGAATACAAACTTGTTTGTGTAGGTCTGCAATTAAAGAACGACATGACCCAAGACAAAGAAACCTGTCCCCTAATCTCTTGTGATTTTGCTCATTCCAGACAGTTAACGACACCTCAAAGCAATAAAAACCCTGACCCTGTCTGGTTATATTAAAATCTGAGAAAAAAAACACATTTTTTTTCTACTCAAGGACAAGATTTTACATTGTAGAAGACCCGTTTAAAAAAGTGTTGAACTTTGCTATCTGACATATAAGACAGAGTTTGAAATGACAAATTAACACCCCATAACACAAAAGTTCAGACAGTTATGCTGTCACTTGTATACAGATAAAAATTGACACATGAATCATTCTCGGCCGATGAAAATTCTGCAACACAGTAGACTATGGGGGAAATCTGGAAAGGACTCTCAATGATTTTCAGTTTATTAAAGCACTTAATGATCATTCTGAACTGTCATTTTTTCAGGGCTTCATATTTAGACCTTATCAAAGACACTAGTAGCATGGGGAATCATGTAGCTCAGATTTTTTTAAACTGGAAACATTGTTATACAATGCCTTTAAGGACAAGATATAACATTGTGGAAGACCTGTTTAAAAAATTGTTGAACTTTGCTATCTCACATATTAGACAGAGTTTGAATGGACAAATAAACATCCTATAACACAAAAGTTCAGACAGTTATGTTGTCACTTGTAAAATATATACAGATAAAAATTGACACATAAATTATTCTCCGCCGATGAAAATTCTGCAACACAGTAGACTATGGGGGAAAACTGGAATGGTCTCTCAATGATTTTCACTTGATTAAAGCACTTAAAGGTAAATGACGATGATGTGGTGTAGTCGCTCAACTTCGGGCTGAAACTACTTCCAGAATCAATAACTTGCAAGGATTCTCCTGCTGAAAATCTTGTAGTCAAATGTTACTCAATTTCCTAAAAGTTAAACAAGTCAATATCAGCTCGTACACGGAAACCTGCTGTGTGGCTCTCTATGGGGCTTATTTTTATCGTCCCCGGATAAGATTAAGATACTCCTATGTTTATACTTGATTCTCCTTAAGTAAACAAATTACCGACAAATCCTCCCAGGTGGGAGATCCACTCCTGCTAGTGTATAGTTAGTATATATTTCAACTCATTTGGTTCTTGGTTCCCAATTATGCCACTAACCTTTAATGATCATTTTGAACAGTCATTTTTTTCAGGAATTCAATTTTAGACCTTATCAAAGACACTAGTTGCATGGGGTATCATGTACCTCACATTTTTTTAATTAGAAATATTGTTATACAATGCCTTTAAGACAGACCCATCAGCTGTCAAAAAATCTTGCACTACATCTCATAGACAACTACATCCAAATGAAAGGAAGTTTGACGTACTTTCGACGCTACAAAGTACAGAGGACTTAATTGCGTCTTCGGCAGGACTGGTTTCTTCTCAGAAAGTGACGTTAATTATTAATACCACCTGGTGAACTGAGAGGAAGCATGAATTAGGGTACTTGGACAGGGAGACTTCACCCTCCCCCGCAGGGCTGGGGAACCGACGTCACTGGGCCCTAAAAACCACCATCCAACAAAACAATTAGTTTCACGCCGCCCCCACACTAATTACGCAAATACAAATCTGGCTATAGTCATCTTTTTTTGTGGGGGAGGGGTGATAGGGGGTGGGGTGGAGGGGAGGGGGAGGGGTGGAGTAGGGAAAGGTAATTAACTCTTTAAGTGCCATGTGCATTGCCAATGTCATGTTTTCACGCTAATCCACCTATCAATTGCTGGTGCTGGTGCAATGGGGATAGTGCAGTGGCACTGAGGCCTCTAGATGGGGAGGGGCGGGGGACATCAAGGGTTACCAGTACGTTCATGTCACCATTTTTTATTTAAAGCCCGTGTTGTCACAACTAAGGTAAACCAGCTTAGTGTCAATTATCTAACCTGGAATTGAGCCAAGAGGGGGTCAACTAGTAAGAAGAGGTACTTGGAAGGCAGAATGGCTATGTGCTCTAGGGTTCAAGTTCTATTTTGGGTGGGTATTGAAGATAGTGGGTGAGGTGTGGTGTTACTGCATATTAAACACATGTCTCTTCGGGTATTGGAGAGGGGGGGAGTTGGGCATGAATATGGGAAATGATTCTACAAATTTCTACAACTATTTCACAAGTGAACAAACCCACAGGTGTTATATAACTGTCATTCACTGGATATCCCAAGGATGGCTGTGGTTTGGTTTTTCTAATTATATCCTGATAAAACTGATGGGCAAACAGTAGTGAGAACAAACAGCTTCCTTTTAGCCCAAATACTCTCTTCCATCATTATACATGTACCTGTACTTAGAGCTCAGGAAAGTAAAGGACAATGAGTACACGACTGACAATGTAAATGCATCTGTTGATTTCTATTTCTCAATTACAGTTCTGTCCGTATCTCAAACTTCAAGATGCAAATATCCATTATGGCATTTTGTTTTTACAAAGAACCACTAAATCATCTCCGTTCCAACAAAAAGCAACATCACGGAGAGACGTATAAAAGTGCTATGTTCATGCAAACAGGATTTTAGTTCCAGCACGTCCCTCACCAAGTTTCTCTCTCCTCAAACCTATGACCCCCATCCTTTGTGCTCTTCCTTCCAATGCCCACTGCAGAAGAAGGGGGCATGCCAATTTGTCCAGTTATCATCTTTCACCCTTCCCCTATGTCCTAGCCCACACCCCCTCCCCTTCCATCCACCCCTCTCCTATCTCCCTGTTACTCCTTGTCCCCCGGTCTAGCAGGCTTTCCTCCCCTCTCTTAGTTCTGGATTATTGCTATATCCTGTTATTTAGCTGAATGCTGATTCAGATTGGAGGCCTGACCTTTCTTTCACTCCTAAAACAGGAATCACCGCACGGCCGTGGCAACCAGAAAAAAACAAAATAAAATGGACGCCGCAGTGACGTCACACTTCGTCCCTCGCACTGGACAGAAACAACATGCCGGACAGAAAACAACGCCGCCACATCTATAGCATTCCAGGTACTACCGTTTGTTTATTTATCGTTGCTATAACAATTAAATATTATGACGTAAGCTCTTATCGGTCCGCCGTACATTTTGCGATCTTCAAGGGATATACTCGTCTTATTAGATTAGAACTTCGTCTGCTTACGCTGGGAAGTACATGTGTTGCCCCGAGGCTGTACCAGTTTATTTTTATCTGTCATGACCACTTCGGTATTAATAACAACATTTAATTTTCAATTTTCCCAAACATGTAAGGACCATTTTGATTTTGGACATCTGAAACGTGAAACCAATAGTTCAGCACAAGAATTTGAATAAATAATGCATATCAAGAGTAATCTCTCTCCATGCACTTTTTGTTCTTTAGCCTTCATTATTCAAATGCAACCTATTGTCTGTGTTGAACAAAGGCATATTAAATTAATAGCTAATAAACCTACAGCTGCATGAGAAGTAGTCACTGATATGCAAATTTAAGTGCATTCATGGAAACTGGTTTCAGATATCAATTATTTTTTCTCGTGAAAACCTGCTTCATGGAATAAGACATATCGTTTGTCATGGAGTTTTTTTTTTTTACAAGCCATTAGAGCCAATCATGTAGAATTGATGTGGATGAGTTAATGGTTCATAAACTAAAGTCACCTTGCCACTGATACAACCAGAACAAACTTCCAAGGAGACTACGCCAGGGCTGATTTAACCTCCAAGGTATGCTGTCCCATATCACCTAATACATTTGGATTCTAGCACCCTTACAGTATGTTACTAATTTCTTTCTATTTCTTATTGGGATGGATTGCGTTCTACAAGAAGCACGGTTAATTAGCGAGAAAGGAAAGCAGGCATTATCGGGGATTTCCTTCACAATTCAAGTCACTTTTCGTAAAGCATAACCGCCGCAAAACAAAAGAGACACATCGGCGGATTTCGCGAGGAGAAACGCGAGGGACCCTGGTCAGGATTATGCAAATGAGCGTGAGTCAGGCCACATTCCGAACAAACAACCCCACCACACATTCGCGTCTGCGTCGCTAGGCCCCGCCGTGGTGGTCTGGCACCACGCAAATCCTCTGCTCCCAACTGTTGCATGGAGGAATCGGTAATGTTCCACGCTCATGAATATTCATGAAATGTTAGCTGCATTAACGGAGATGGATCGAGGCAAAAAAACAAAATGGTATGATTCACCTGGGATGGTCATGGGGTCATTAACATTGAGAACATTTCTCAAAATATCACACATATATCCTGAGCTTCAATTATCCCCAGGCCCACGTCTGAGTTGGTTCATTTTGTACCCCTGAAATTTTACGAATGACTTGTTAACGGCACCGTGACAGATGCTATTTTAAAGTCTACAACAAAATACTCTTGGGTTTCACTTATTTATCTTCTACATAACATTGCTCACTGAATTTGACTTTTATACAACTGTTATAAAACTAGTTTGACAGCCAGGCCCAATTTTTATATCATCTAGTGAAAACTGAATACCTGCTAATCAAAACTTGCAAGGTCACAAGCTAATATCAGTGCAGTTGGATGATTGTCAAGCAATCCTTGCTACGGTTGGACTCAACCAATTCAAAGTTAGTACATGAATGTACATCCAGTGTCTGGAACCTAGACTACCATTACAAAATACAACTTGAGCAATGGTTAAATTTCAAATGATTTATCGGTTTTTTTAATTTTAGAACTTGATAATGTATTGTACCTATGGTACCTGTATCTTCAGTTGTATTGAATCTGAGCAAAAATGGTTTACAGTGCAAATTAAAAGCATAGTCTTTAATGGTGTATCCACTGGAAATTTGGAAATATAGCACTCCGAATTCAAAACAGAATTTTTTCAAAGTTATGTTGAAACTATCCACACTCAGTCCGGGTAATTAATGTGCTTGTCTTGGCTGCAAACAGCACCTAGACAAGACATGATTCATAATCCCTGCTACATGGGTGTAATGCTGTCCACAAAGCCTACATAATATGAATAGAAAGCCACAAAAATTGTTTGTCTAGATGAGAACATAGTGCAATGACCTGGCAGACTTTGCACTGCTGAGTGACCAATGCTAAAATATTGCCACTTGTAGTAATAGAAGTAGTAAATGCACTGAAGAAGTAGTATAGACTGAAAGCTTCGGCTTGTGTAAGAGGTCGTCAAAGATTCCAGGCGACATCGGATGATTTCGAGAGACACTTTACAGGGAGGAGATACTATATAGCTACCTGTAAATGTCCGTTGAAATAATCCAACGTTGCCTGAAATCCTTGATGACCACGTACACAGGCCGAAGCTTTCAGTCTACACTACAACTACAGTGCAGTTACTACTTCTACTACTACAGTGGCAATATTTTAGCATTGGTCATTAGTGCAATGTCTGCCAGGTCAATGCACTATGTTCTCCTCTAGACAAACAGTAGTAATAGAACTACATGTAGTAGTAGAAGTGGAAATTGTTGTTGTTGTTGTAATAATAAAAGCAGTGGTTCTTATTAGTAGTAGTCATATCAGTAGTAGTAGTAGTAGTAGTAGCAGTAGTAGTAGTACATGTAGTAGTAGTAGTAGTAGTAGTAGTAGTAGTAGTAGTAGTAGTAGTAGTAGTAGTAGTAATGGCAGTAGTAGTAGTACTATAGAAGTAGTAGTAGTAATAGTAGTTGCAGTGGTAGTAGTTAGTAACAATACTGCTACTTCTAATAATAGCAGACTGGAACCAGTAATACAGGAAGTTGTTCCTATCTAGCAGCCACACTATAACTAAATTTACATACATGTATATTTACAGTATTCCTTGTTGCCCGACACGAATGACTGTCAAAGGTAGTCGACACTTGTCTAGCAACTATACAAACATGTTTGGAAAGTAGTATCACCATATGGAGTCACTAACAAGATAAACAAATCCTGTTTAATGAAAGTACCTACACTGTATATTGCTGTGCAATGCTGTTTTTAATCCTAACTCACGTAATTCAACATGCTTATACACATACAGGACTGTAAGACAGAGGATATGAAATTAGCGATTTCATCCCTTACGTGCAGCAGCGATGACGACCATATCTACTTTTGAACAGCAGAGGGAGACAACCCTAAACGAGTCCACGTCTTCTCTTCCACCGATCTGCTTCGTCAAGACCTGTAAGAATGAGTCATTCGCACAATACTCCAATTACTGTACCTCTCCAGAGGAAATAATCCGTTTAAATAGGGTTCACTTCCAGGTCGAGCTGGGGCCGTCAAGCTCGGGGCATCACTGTCTGATGAACCACCAACAGAGGGCTCTCTCCATCTTCTGGTCCCTGTAGCAAAATCAAAGCAGCTGAAAAAATACCTGCAAAGTTGCAGCACGACGGTTTGTTAGAAAGTGAACTCATTGAAGTAACCACCTGCTTAATGAACAAGAAATTAAATAATCAACAGTCAAAACACAAATCAAAATGTGGTACATTGATAGTAACTTTATATCAATTTGGAGCACTTTGTGTGTAGTAGGGAAATGTGATATATAAATATTGGTTAGTAATGATTTGTACAATAACAAAGACTGTTTGCAGTCAAAATTAAAAGAAAGATTTAATGAAACAATAATACAGTTAACCACTAGTAATAAAAACATCCATGGGCTTGATAGCATATTGTTTTTTATTTGCCCTTAAAATTCTTCACAATGTGTCGCAGCAGTAAAACCTAAAACCTTACATTTTAAAGTGTGTATTGAAATCCAGCTTGCAACACTCCCAAGTCTTATTCAAACCTGTTTGTTCTTTTGTTTCTTTTCATCTTAACTTAAGTATTCAAAACAAAGGTCCTCCTTACGCCAAAAATAACACACTGAAAATAAGTGCAAAATTATCAAGTGTATTTATCTTAAATACATCTTTCCACACATTTCGAGTAAAAGGTCAGCCCGATGATTGGCTGCAACGTAACTTCACACAGAGATATCCAGGATCCCATATTAATAGACACCTAGTCTGATGACATCACCCGCCTAAAATACAAACGTTATTTTGTTTCCACCCAAAAATCACATGATCTTCAGTCACAAGACTGCCCCACACATCTGGATTTACAAAATAAAATGAACATCCACCCACACATGAGTTCCTACCTAAATAAAAGTTTTAAAAAAATTTAAAAACATTTTTACGACGTACGAGAAGTCGGCTTCATACCTTTAAGACCTCTTTCGGTAACGACGACATCTCGGCAACCGGGCTGAGCTTGTTGGGCTGTGGGATCTCCATGGCGACGGGGGCACTGGCCGAGAGGAGGGGGTTGTTGCCCCCCTGGAGGAGGTGCATGAAGGACGTGGTCGTCGACGAGGAGGTGGCGGCCTGGTCCTCCTTCTCCATCTCCTGGTGCAGCTGCTGACGCATCAACTCCTGCTTGAAGTTGGTACGCATCGCCATGGCGCCCGGGGAAAACCCACTTCCCGTACGCAGGGAGCTGTGAGCGAGGAACGAGGAATGAGATGATTTAAAGACTGTGTCCATGGTTTGCACACCCCGAAATGAAGTCATAGACCACATATGCTAAAATCATTTACACTGCAAAGATTCAGGTTTTGCAAAAATAAGCACTGATAAAATTCAAACAGAATTCATCCATGTAACACTGCGAACTGAATTTGAATTTTATACAGCTGTGAAACTACATCTGATTGTCAAACCTGTTACATATGTCATCTTGTAAAAATTGAATAGCTACTACCGTAATTAAAGCCTACCAGGTCAAAAACTCACATCATTACAGTCAGATAATTGTAATGCAATCTCTGCCACAGTTGGACTCTACCAAATTCAAAATTCGTTGGTGAAAGATACATTAGTGTCTGAAACCTAGACTACTTTTACAAAATACAACTTCATCAATGGCCCAATATCAAATTGTTTATATTTCAAAAACTTAACAACATATGAATACCACATTTTGAACACTGCATTTTTATGCCTATCTTAAATTGGATCAAGTTCGAGCAAAAACAGTTTGTTGTTGAAATACAACAACAGAACCTTTAAACAGCATATCACAGAGAGAAGGGGAACAAATTAAACTAATCAGGAAGACACGGGAAGGGGATCTGATTTCAAGTTTACTAATCTTCGGCTCGTAGTTTATTTTACTAAAGCCATTGGCAGGCTATTTTCAGGATAGGGTTGATGGATATTATGAGCGTGGGCGGTCTAGGCGGATGGCTTCTGATAAACATGAAAGATCCCGCTATCTCCACTCTCAATGTGTCTGGCTGTGTGTGAGGATAATATTAGTTTTCATCAGTTTACCACTCCTCGTTTGAAGGTGCTGATATAATACAAACATTGCATGCTTTTGTGGCAAGTGTGCAGGGTAACAAAATAATCAACGTCCAACATACATAATACTACGACATGCTATGTTATGAAATGAATCTAAACAGGCTTAGTTTGATTTGAAAGATTTAATTCTGATACTCTGCTATGCACACTGAAAACTTACATACTGTACGGAATCTCTGGCAAATTTGATGTCCAATAATTGTGAGTAACATTATACAACATAATTCTCACAGCATGAAGGAGCATATCTTTGCAATGAAGAGAAATGGCCAACTCAATTGATGGAGCAGTAACAAGCTGTACAGAGGCACATGTATAAACTGTACAGCATATTTTGTTGTTTTTTTTGCATTTACCAAAGATTCTCCCAGCCACGATATTGGAAGTCTATAATCTTCATTGTCATGTTGGTTGTTTGCTACAAAGGAGAAGAATTATGTTTGATGGTCACATTTTGTAAGTAACTACAACCAAAACAACAGCAACAGTACTTCTCTTTGCGTAGCCACTGAAGGCTGAATTACACGTAAAGTCATGAACATGTGCATTCCAAAATCACATTTGTTACATACAATTCTTGAACAGGCTTGTAAATAATTCAACAAGAATGTCTATGTACAACGTACATGTATTACTTTGCATGTATTAATTCGATATTTATTTATAACCACATGAATGAATAAGGGCATAGATACACGCATGTATGTGTACAACATCAATATTCTGTGTGCAGTATAGAATTTGAAATTGCTGATGCAATGCCCATTAATTTAAAGGCGCATGCAAGAATGAATAGCACTTTGAAAGGAATTCATATTACATACAACAAAGTAACACAATTTAACTGTACTAAGCTGTTACTTTTGTGTAAATATGTTGTAAAATGACAAACTCCCAAGACACATTCACGTTAACATTCAATATTGTCCATAATCAGGAAACATGTGACAACGGACTTCAAACAGGTGAAGCCTCGCACTTTGTTCTCTATGAGTTTTACCTGTAATTTTTTAGCGTAGCGGTTTCAAATCTGACAGTTTTTATGCATCAAACATCACATGACACACGTACAGATTTCAATATAGGGCCTAATGTATTTCCTTGGCGCACTAAGAACTACAATGTAATCAATTGACCTTTGAAACTAACATTACTCAAAATACTGATAATCAGGCTACATAGAACTCCAGCTTCTATCTTTGATATCGAATTTCTAAAATCTCCCACTCTCGGCACTTAAGGTTTTAATCTTTTTTCCCCACTCAAGGCCAATGTGTTCTCTCCGGTAAAGATGCATATTCTGGCTTTCAACTATCCACTAAATGCCCATTTTTTTTATAAACATAATAATTTGTCTTGATGCAATCCCCCCCCCCAAAAAAGGCGAGATGCACACCGAGAGCCGTAGAACCGCCTGAACTTCTGAGCTAAAAGGCCCAGCCACATCTTGAATGAGACTTTTTGTGGAGAGTTCATTGACTCTAAACGCTTGAAAAAATATATCATCAGGTCATTACACTTAAACCTGGTCTAAGCGCTTCACAAGCAGCTATCTTGGTTAACTACAATAGAACTTGGCAGGTGCTTGCCCTCACAGTGAACTGGGTGCCAATGACGCGGCAGAATTTATTTGGCCACTGAGAAATCTGCACTGGCCACTAAAAAATAGTATTTCTACAAACACACACATATGGAGAAGTCTATCTAATTGAAAATACGTGGCCATGAAAGAAGCTTAAAGTGGAATGAAACCCGAGACACATTCCTGTAATTCAGAGGTACAGAACAATACAAAAGGAAATAGTGAAAGTTTGAATGAATTGGTTGAAGGGTTCAAGAAGTTTGTTTGGTTGTTGCAACAGTTATTTGGATCCTTTTATGAGGTTGTTCAATTTGGCAATCTAAAGCTTTTAGATGAAAGTGTGGGAACTCTCCATTGGTTTGTCAAAATTTAACTTATTCTCACTTTTATCAATATCTGATTTCTCTAGCTTGTTATGGCAAGTATGTCCCAAAAATTATTCTACATGTTTTTCTGAAAGAATTAGATACTTCTCAAGCGGACACCTTCAGAAACTGCAAATTATTAAAAAATTTGGTACAAATCCAATGGAAGTTTCTCCACACTTCATCTGAAAAGTGGGTAGAGTTGCCAATTTAAAGATCCCGCATAACAAGGATTAATAACTTTGAATATTCATAACTCTTGAACGCGTGCAAACCAAAATTTGCCAAACTTTCACTATTTTCCATCTTGTATTGTTCTGTGTCCTGAATTCAGTAAGATGTTTGGGTCATTCCTTTAAGGGAGAAGCCTCTTTGGTAATCAACTGACGCTGTGGAAACTTTGAGGTGATACGAGTTGGAGATGGCTTGTATGCACAGACACAACAGACGACATGTAGACACGACAGCATTCTGACATACATGTACCTCAACATCAAAAACTCAATTCCTTTATACAAATCATCGCACCTAAACGCCATTCCCACTCATATTCATGTTTATTTAAACCATAATAACTAGCAGTAAGTCACAAACTGTACTGAAAGTTGAGGGTTTGATATGATATAAAGAGAAACAAGACATACATGTACATTGTACAGTATGCATACTGTAGACAAGAATTTATGAAATATTTATGTGTACAAATATTTCAAGATGTTGCCGTCAAGAATGGAAAATTCAGGCTTTTATATAGTTTTAGTACTTGTGTTCATTATTTATGTAAGAATGGACAAAAGTTATGTTGTTTCATCACAAATTCATGGAATATAACCAAAGGTTAATATTCAGGCATTAACAGTACCTCAGGCGAAAGACAGTAGGCTATTCACAGCTGTATTTAGTGTTTCATATACTGTTAACAGCGCACATTCATTACCACTCGCCAAATACATAGCGTGTAAGTGAAATTCCAGTGTTTCCCCCCCTTGTAGAGTACTGATCACAGGAATAACCATGGAATAACAATGCAACAAAAAATATTTTGTCGCTTTACGTCGATATAAATACAGTGAAAAAAATAGTTGGGTCTTGTAGTTCCCCAATCCTGATATTCGAGGACATGATCAGAGACAAGCGCGAAGATTATGTTTGAGCGCACTAGTTGTTATTCGAGGGAATGTAAGAGGTTGCTGTTACAGGTGGGTACAGGGGCTGTCGGGTACACTGTTGTGGGGCACCATGTCAGGAGTAACAGCTAAGCCTGTAGATAGTGCAATTGAGACATATAGTGATATACACTATACATTTACAGGGCCACCCTGGCAACCACAAACTTTCATTGAGAGAAAAAACAACCAATATCATTTGCAAATAGTTTCTTCCTTTACATTGACGACCTCTATCAGAACATACAAGTAGTTGCCCATAACTCGGCCGCCACAAAAAGTACATTTTGTACGTAACAATGGACCAATGCAAAGCAAACTGCTCAAACAAAACAAAACAAAAACAAAACAAAACTCACTCTCCCATGGGCAACTCAGTCGCGACAAATCTACACCAAACGAGCCAGCCAGGTAACATATAGAAATTGTGGCCCTGGTATAACCCCAATGACACTGCGCACAAGAGATCAGCATAATGTAATTTATATCCCAAATTTCTGATTCTGTTTCAGTTTCTATCGAAAAAGCAGGGCCAAGTGGATGTACTCTACTCCAAATCCGGTGTCCTGAATACATCGCATCCGGTCATTCAAGTTTCTTTTCCCGTCTTTTGTCTGAATTTCCTTTCCAACATTCCCGTCTGCTTCAAGTGTGCAGTGCAGTATCACACAGATCAGACAGTACAAGAATAAGCAGCAAGTATACAGCTCAAGCATATTGGTTGAGTCAAATATTTTGGAAACAATAATGATTTCGACTTGCTCTAGAAGATTGGTCCACACGTATTTGTGACGCACATTTCAACACAATTAATATATTGAACTCATATAGTAATACGATCCAATAATTGAGAGTACAACCAAACGTAGGGTTGAGGAAGTATGCCAAAATTATCATAATTATATTTATTAAGTTGAAAGTGAGTGGTCTACAAAGATCTGAAGATTTATGACCTCGCCATTTTCGCCAAAGTATAATTATGATATTTACATTTTTCAGCTCCAAAAGTATTTTTCTTCCGTGTTATGGTTACCATAATATGCCCATGGGACTTTATTCATGTATACATTTAAAAGTGTACAGGTAATATTAAGAGTATTTTTGGGTGGGTACATGAGTTTGCCCTCTGACACAAAATTATACAGGAAAATGACTGGTCTATTTCAATTCAATCAAAATATTAGCAACGCTTTCTAATTAAAGAAGTGATTTAATCTATCCTATATCATCCACCCCCCCAAAAAAAAAAATTTTAAAAAAATAATGAATAATGAAAGGTTCGCCGACATGATTGGAACACTTGAAACATGCCTTCAAGAACCAATGAGTTGAAATTATACCCAACGACATGAAACACTAGCAGTGGAAGGGATCTCCTACTTTGGGAGGATTTGCTGTATAAAGTGTTGTTTTAATTAAGGAGAACGAACATCTAAATATAGGAGTATTTCTTTATTTAATACCGGGGATGATAAAAAAAGCCGCCATAGAGAGCGGGGCACTCAGCAGGTTTCTGTATCTACGAGCTCGATCACTGACACTTGTTATAATTAAATGAATACAAAACGATTTGAGCTAAAATAGATTTCACAGGAGAATGCCTTGCATAGTTTAACGTGATTTCCTAGAGTAGCCTGTTTAAGGTCCCATAGAGTTTGATGTTGACGCTCACTCCCCCATCATGTCATTTACCTCTTATAAAAGTGTGAAAACAAAAGTGAATTTTTATCAAAATGGGCCCCAAAATAATCAAAGGTATTCACTTCATTTTATCTCAGATAGAGAATTTGAATCAAATACAAATGTCATGTAAAATCTGTACAGAACTATGCAGTTATTTACCACTAACAATAATTTCTAACAAACTTCTTATTCATCCCTCCTTATGTACAGTGAACTCATTTGGAACAAGAAAGTAAGATGCTGGGCTCAGAGATCGGGCACCACGTGGTCAAATCTGAGCTTTTTAACAGGCTGTAGGCAGCCATTGCGTCGGTAAAATTCATAAGAGTATTATAATCGCACATTTCTCATTCATTTCCCTAATGTATGTTCATGTCAAATAAGGTTTGAATTGCCATTTGCCCAGGATAAAAACAGTAGAAGCATTAAATATAAGCACATCGAGGCTTTGAACCCTCATGTTTATTGATATGAAACAAATGCCTGTCCCTGCCAACAAAACATTTGATCAGTTTATGTCAAACTATTCATTGGTGCTGAACTTCTTGTCTGTCAATCTCCGTAGTCCTGGCCGAGATACACCGTATTCGGGGGCGGCGGCGGCGGCGACGTTACCGACACTGTAGTTGCATGCATGGTGGCGTCACTCCACCAAAACACAACTGCTGGACTCGTCGTCGATAGGTTCATAAGGGAGAAATCCACAATTAAAATTTCCTGCATCGTGTAACCTCCAAAACAGTATTATCGTTTAGCCGCGCTTGCAGAAAACGTTGGGCTAAATATCACTTATCAACTGCACTGATAGAAACAGACTCTTTTAATGGGTGTTTGGCTGTGTACGAACAGATGGCGTACAGTTAATTATGATGGTGAATTTTTTTTCTTTTGTATGTAAGAGTATACGACGATTATGCACAGCTGGTGGCTGATAGCTTATACATTAATGCATACTGTACATGTATTTAAACACAATAGACAAAGCTGTTCAAGACATACGTTATGGTACCAGTAGAAAAAAATTACTTGGTTAACCAGACTGAGACAGACACCCTGATATTTTTTTTACAGGCGCCAGACGACTACGAGAGGGCAAATGCCATCCAGGCAAATAAATATGAATATAATAATGAAATATTTCATATTTGGTTAAGGACTGACATACTTGCCAGACAACAATTTTTGAGAAATCAATTGCTTTCAACTACTGTGAAAAAATGGGTATTCTCGAGAATATCACTCTAGTACAGAAGAGAGTAGTTGAAACAACAGAACACTTCATTTTTAACAAAACCTCTATCGCAAATCATCCAGCTGACATAAGTAGCTACTAACACAGAAAATCTTATACGTGGGACAATACTAATTGATGAATAAATCAACACTCAGGGCCAATGATCCGGAAATTCCCTGTATAATCTGCAATCCTACAACATTTAGTCGATTGAAGTCGACCTTTTCCCATATCATAATGTAAATGTAATGCTCTTAAATTTTACATGAAAAGACCAACAAAATGGGAACTCTTCCGAAAGATGTTTCAGCCATTCAACAGCACTGCCTGTTTATCTTTAAGCGTGAGAAAAGGAAAGAGTGTCTTATGCACATTAAACATGAATTGCAAGTTTTTTACGGTTTATTTCAAGCTGCTAATTTTAAGTCCGCTCCAGAATCATGTCCAAGAGTACCAGTTTCTATCGCTTTAAGAAACTTAGGAAGCTACAATCAACTACGGTACATGTAACGTACTGTATCAGCATCATCCAGCCTTGATTCCATTGGTGCATGCCACACACACAGATCAAGAAACAAGAAAATACTGTTTCTCCTCATAAAATGGAAAATGTACTTGTTTCTCTCTTTTTAAATCACATCAAACATGTGAAATATAGTACATTACCAGTAAATTCTACACTGTGAAAAGTCTGAAGGATTAGATTATGGTTAGGTAATCCAAGACTGAGAATATAATCACTAAGACTAATAAGAATGAAAGGAATCGAGCTTAGTTATCCAAGAATCAGCAATCATATCCATACCATAATTA
>JZLH01S0171587.1:2042-14039 GCA_001188425.1 Eucidaris tribuloides | reverse complement strand
TGCCTTGCCAAGGGCCTATTTTCAGATAGGGGTGTGATTTTGAGCGTGCCTCTGGCGGATGCGCTTTCTGATAAACTTGAAATCGTATCCACTTTGTGTCTGGCTGTGTGTAGATTTTTAGTTTTTCAATCAGTTAACCTCGTTTGAAGGTTGCTATATAACTAGAAATATGCTATGCTTTGTGCAAGTGCAGGGAACAAAATAATGCAACTTGCCAACAACATAATACTACTGACATCTATGTTTATGAAATGAAATCTAACAGCTTAGTTTGATTTGAAAGATTTAAATTCTGAATACTCTGTATCCACTGAACTTACATCACTTGACGGAATCTCTGGCAAATTTGATGTCCAATAATTTAGTGAGTAACAATTATACAACATAATTCTCACAGCATGAAGTAGCATATCTTTGCAATGAAGAGAATGGCCACTCAATTGATGGAGCAGGTAACAACTGTACAGGGCAACATGTATACTGTACAGCATATTTTGTTGTTGTTTTTGCATTTACCAAGATTCTCCCCAGCCAGATATTGGAATTTCTATATCTTTCATTGTCATGTTGGTTGTTTTTGCTACAAAGGAAGAGAATATGTTTTGATGGTCACATTTTGTAAGTAACTGACAACCAAAACAACAGTAAACAGTACTCTCTTTGCGTACCACTGAAGGCTGAATTACACGTAAATCCATAACATGTGCATTCAAAATCACATTTGTTACATAAATTCTTGAACAGGGCTGTAAATAAATTCACGAAGTTGTATACTGTACAACGTACATGTATACTTTGCATGTATTAATTCCATATTTATTTATAACCAACATGAATGAATAAGGGCATAGATACACGCAATGTATGTGTACAACATTCAATATTCTGTGTGCCAGTATAAATTTGAAATTGCTGATGCAATGCCATTAATTTTAAAGCCATGCAAGAGTGAATGCACTTTGAAGGAATTCATATTACATACAACAAAGTAATCACAATTTACTGTATAAGCTGTTACTTTTGTGTAAATATGTTTTTGTAAATGACAAACTCCAAGACACATTCACGATTAATCATTCAATAATTGTCCATCAGGAAACATGTGACTAACGGACTTCAAACACTGAACCTCGCACTTTGTTCTCTATGAGTTTTACCTGTAATTTTTTTAGTACGGTTTCAAATCTTGACAGCTTTTTTATCCATCAAACATCACATGACACACGTGACAGACTTTCAAATATAGGGCCTAATGTATTTCCATTGCAATCAAATGAACTACATGTAATCAATTGACCTTTGAACTAACATTACTACAAAATTACTGATAATCAGGCTACATAGAAACTCCAGCTCTACTGCTTTGATACGAATTTTCTAAAATCTCCCACTCTCCCACTTAGGTTTTATTTTTTTCCCCACTCAAGCCATGTGTTCTCCCGGTAAAGATGCATTATTCTGGCTTTCAACTATACCACTAAATGACCATTTTTTTTTATAAAACATAATAGATTTGTCTGATGAAATGCCCCCCCCCCCCAAAAAAGGCCGAGATTGCACCAGAGAGCCCGTAGAACCCCTGAACTTCTGAGCTTAAAGGGCCCAGCCACATCTTGAATGAGACTTTTTGTGGAGAGTTCATTGACCTCTAACCTTGAAAAAATATATCAAGGTCAATTACACTTAAACCTGGTCTAAGCCTTCACAAGCAAGCATCTTGGGTACTACAATAGAACTTTGGCAGGGCTTGCCCTTCACAGTGAACTGGGTGCCAATGACCGCCAGAAATTTTATTTGGCCACGAGAAATCTTGCACTGGCCACTAAAAAATCAGATTCTACAACACACAAGCCTATGGTAGAAGTCTATCTAATGTGTTAATGTGGCCACCTGAAAGAAAAGCTTAAAGTGGAATGAAACCCAGACACATTCCTGCATTCAGAGGTTACAGAACAATACAAGAAGGAAATTAGTGAAAGTTTGAATGAATTGGTTGAAGTGGTTCAAGAGTTTGTTTGTTGTTCAAAGTTATTTGATCCTTGTTATGGAGGATTGTTAATTGGCAACTCTAGCAAGCTTTTAGATGAAAGTGTGGAGAACTCTCCATTGGTTTTGTACAAAATTTACACTTATTCTCACTTTTTATCAAATATCTGATTTGCTCTAGCTTGTTATGGCAAGTATGTCCCAAAAATTATTCTACATGTTTTTCTGAAAGAATTCAGATACTTTCTCAAGCGGATCACTTCAGAAAACTGCAAATTATTAAAAAATTTGGTTACAAATCCAATGGGAAGTTTCTCCACACTTTCATCTGAAAAGTGGGTAGAGTTGCCAATTTAAAGATCCCGCATAACAAGGATTAAATAAACTTTGAATAATCATAACTCTTGAACCGTGCAACCAAATTTGCTCAAACTTTCACTATTTTCCATCTTGTATTGTTCTGTACTCTCTGAATTCAGTAAGATGTTTGGGTTTCATTCCCCTTTAAGGGAGAACCCTCTTTGGTAATCATTACTTGAAGCTGTGGAAACTTTGAGGTGATACGAGTTTGTGAGGATGGCTGTATGCACAGACACAAAGACAGACATGAGGACAGACAGCATTCTGACATACATGTACCTCAAACATCAAAACTCAATTCCTTTATACAAATCATGCACCCTAAACCCATTCCCAACTCATGATTTCATGTTATTTAAACCATAATACTACAGTAATTCACAAACTGTACTGAAAGTTGAGGTTTGATATTGGATATAAAGAGAAACAGACATACATGTACATGTACATGTAATGCATACTGTAGACAAATTTATGAAATATTTATTGTGTACAAATATTTTCAAGATGTTGCCTCAAGATGGGAAATTTGCCAGGCTTTATATAGTTTTACTGTGTTTTCATTTATTATGTAAGGAATGGAAAAGTTTGTTGTTTCATCACAAAATTCATGGTAATATAACCAAAGTTAAATATTCAGCATTAACAGTACCTCAGGGAAAGACAGTAGGCCTATTCACAGCTTTATTTAGTGTTACATTTACTGTGAACAGCCACATTCAATTACCACTGCTCAAAAGTAATGCTTAGAGTGAAATTCCATGTTTGTTTTCACCCTGTAGGTACTATCACAGGAATAACCATGGAATAATCAATGCAAAAATATTTTCCTTTACCGATATTAAATACTAGTGAATATTATCAATCCTGACTATCAATTAACAATCAAACAACCAAATCTATGTTTTTACCACTAGTTTTATGTCATGAATGCAAGTTGCTTTACATGTACAGCTGTACTTACATGTATTTCACCATGTACATATAACAGTAAGCTGTATGATATGCAATTGACACATATAGTATATACACTATACATTTACAGGCCAACCTGGCAACCCAAGACTTTCATTGGGCAAAATTAATTTGCAAATAGTTTCTTCCTTGTACTTGACTGACTCTATCAGAACATACAAGTTGTTGCTCAACATAACTGTGCCCCACAAAAGATACATTTGTAACAATGGACCAATGCAAAGCAAATCTTGCTCAAAACAAAACAAAACAAAACAAAACAAACTCACCTCCCATGCACGTACATCGCGACAAATCTACACCAAAACCCACCCAAGCCAGGTAGACATATAGAAATTGTGCCTGGGTTATAACCCAATGACACTGCACAAAGTAAATGTAATTTATAATCCCCACAATATTTCTGATTCTGTTTCAGTTTCTACGAACAAAGCAGGGCCAAGTGGATGTACTCTACTCCAAATCCGGTGTCCTAGAATACATCGCATCCCGGTCATTCAAGTTTCTTTTCCGTCTTTTGTCTGAATTTCCTTTCCACTTTCCCCTTGCTTCAAGTGTGCATGCAGTATCACACAACAGACAGTCAAGAATAAGCAGCAAGTATGACAGCTCAAGCATATTGGTTGAGTCAAATATTTTGGGAACAAAATGATTTCGACTTGCTCTAGGAAGATTTGGTCCACACGTATTTGTGACCCATCACAACGATCCAATAAATTTGTACAACCCAAACGTAGTGTTGGGAAAGTGCCAAATATCATAATTATATTATTAAGTATGAAAGTGAAGTGTCTACAAAGATCTGAAGATTTATGACCTCCCCATTTTGCCAAAGTATGAATTATGAATATTTACATTTTTCACCCAAAGTATTTTTCTTTCCGTGTTATGTTTCATAATATGCATGACTTTATCATGGTATAGTGGTGACAGGTAATATTTAGAGTATTTTGGGTGGGTACTGGATTCCCTCTGAAAAATACGGATCTCTGGTCTTTTCTAATTCAATCAAAATATGGACCTTTTAATTAAAGAAGTGATTAACCATTATTCTACCCACCCCCCCCCCAAAAAAAAAATAAAATAAATAAATGAATAATTAAAGGTTCGTGACATGATTGGAACACTTGAAAATGCCTCAAGAACCAAATGAGTTGAAATTTATACCAACCATACACTAGCAGGAGTGGATCTCCTACCTGGGAGGATTTGTCTGTAATTTGTTTACTTAAGGAGAATCAAGCATAAACATAGGAGTATCTTAATTTATCCGGGGATGATAAAAATAAGCCCCATAGAGAGCCACGCAGCAGGTTTCTGTACTACGAGTGATATTGACATTGTTTATTTTAAAATGAGTCAACGTTTGACTACAAGATTTTCACAGGAGAATCCTTGCATAGTTTACTTGATTCTAGAGTAGTTTCAGCCCAAGTTGAGGACCACCCCCAATCATGTCATTTACCTTTAAAAAGGGAGAAACAAAAAGTGAATTTTATCAAAATGGCCAACAAAATAATCAAAGGTATTTCACTTTCACTTTTATCGTCAGTGAGAATTTGAACAAATACATGTACTGTACACTGGTAAGAATATCAGTTTTACCACTAACATAATTTTCTACAAACTTCTTAATTCATCCCTCCTTATTTTACAGTGGATTATTTGGAAAAAGAAAGTAAACTGCTCAGGGGGAAGTGGCAAATCTGAGCTTTTTAAAGCTGTAGCACCATTGGTAGGTAAAAATTTCAAAGATATACGCACATTCCATCAATTTCCCTACATGTATGTTGTCAAATTGGTTTGAATTGCCATTTGCCCAGGAGTAAAAACAGTAACATTAAAGTATAAGCACATCGTAGGCTTTGAACCCATCATGTTTATTGATATGAAACAAATGCCTGTCCCTCCAAACAAAACATTGATCAGTTTATGTCAAACCTACTTCATTTGGTGCTGAACTTCTTGTCTGCCCAGCTGGCCGAGATACACGTTCGGCGGCGGCGGCGGCGACGTGTACCGACACTGGTAGTGCATCATGGTGGCGTCAACTCCAACCAAAACACAACTGCTGGACTCGTCGTCGATAGGTAGTGGAAAATTCCCAATAAAATTCCTGGCATCGTAACCTCCAAAACAGTATTATCCCCGTTTACCGCTGCTGCAAAAACGTTGGGCTAAATATCACCTTTAATCAACTGCACTGATAGAAACTATACCTCTTTTTTTAAATGGGTGTTTGGGCTGTTGTACGAACAGATTGCGTACAAGTTAATTATGATGGTGAAATTTTTTTTCTTTTGTATGTAAAAGAGTTATAGACCATTATGCACAGCTGGTGGCTGATAGCTGATACATGTATACATACTGTACATGTATTTAAACACACAATAACAAGCTGTTCAAGGACATACGTTATGGTACCAGTAGAAAAATTCACTTGGTTAACCAGCTGAGCACAGACACCCTGATATTTTTTTTTACAGGGCGCCAGACGACTAGAGAGGGCAAATGCCATCCAGGCAAATAAATATGAATATAATAATCAATATGATTTCATATTTGGTTAAAGACTGAATACTTGCAGACAACAATTTGAAATCAACTGCTTTCAACTATCTGTGAACAAATGGTATTCTGAGAATATCACTCTAGTACAGAAGAGAGTAGTTGAAAACAACAGAACACTTCATTTTTAACAAAACCTCTACGCAAATCATCATGCTGACATAGTAGTACTAACACAGAAATCTATACGTGGGACAATACTAATTGTGAATAAATCAACACTGGGGCCAATGTCGGAAAATTCACCTGTTTAAACTGCCAATCCTACAACATTTTAATACGATTTGAAGCGAACTTTTCCCATATCATAATGTAAGTGTAGCATGCTGTTAACATTTACATGAAAACCAACAAAATGGGAAACTCTTCCGAAAGATTGTTTCACCATCAAACCAGCACTCCAGTTTATCTTTAACAGTGAGAATGGAAAGAGTGTCTATGGCACCAATTAAACATGAATGCAAGTTTGTAGCGGTTTATTTTCAACTGTAATTCTAAGTTCTCCAGAATCATGTCCAAGAGTACCAGTTTCTAATCGCTTTAAGAAAACTTAAGGAAGCTACATCAACTACTGTACGTACTGTATCAGCATCATCCCAGACCTGATTCCTTGGTCATCCACACCACAGATCAAGAACCAAGACATTACTGGTTTCCTCCTCATAAATAGGAAATATAACTTGTTTCTTCTTTTTAAATCAACATCAACATGTGAAATATAGTACATACCAGTACATTCTAATGTGAAAAGTCTGAGGATTAGATATGGTTAGGTAAATCCAAGCTGAGAATATAATCACTAAGAACTAATAAGAATGAAGGAATCGAGCTAGTTATCAAGAACATCAGCATCATTCCAAGGGCATATACCTCCTCGGTTATCCATTCTACAGATCAAAAACCAAGACATAACTCATTTCTTCCTTCTATTAATAAAACAAAAATGTAAAAACAGTACTGACTATCTGTACATACCCATACATTCCATTGTGAAAAGTCTGGGGAATAGGCATGGTTAGGTACATCCAAGAGTATAATCGCTACGAACTAAGACTGAAGGAAGCGGGTTAGTTAGCAGCGACTCGGTATCAGCGTCATCTGTCCCGCAGATCACGTTCCTCCTCCTCCCGTTGCACGCTCCGCAGACACTGAGACCTCCTACTCCCCAAAACCACCCACGGGCCAACGGCAAAGGAGTGATGACACCACGGGTAAAGGACTTGTACATACATGTACAATACACCCACCACTTTCCCTACTCTAAACTCTGAGCGAAGCTCCCTGCTACATGACGGGTGCCAGCCACACATACAGGTGAAGTCGGTGAACTTTCACAAACTTTTCATTTTATTTATTGAACGTGAGGCGAGGGAGGGGAGGGAAGGGTCTGAGGACACGTTAGTTCCACTGCAGCAGCATCAGCCCTGAATGCAGTGCCCATAGACATATCGAGGGGGTGTTTGGGGTGTTCAATGCCCCCCCCCCCACTTTACCAAAACATTCCCCTTTAGGAGAGGAAAAATGGGTAATAATCATCAAAACAGGAAAATTATGAGGTTGATGTACTTTTTTTTTTTACTGTCGTATTGATCTGCATTCTGCACCATGGAAAAGCTTCTCTTTGGACTGATGATGATCTTCTTTTTTTTTTTGTCACATTGATATGCTCCCTGGAATATGTTTTGTTTGGACTTTATTTTTTTTCTTTTTGCTTTTCACTGTCAATTTGCACCCTAGAATAGGTTCTCCTTGGATTTGATAACCTTGTTTTATGCTTGTCACTTTTGATATGCACCGTAGAACACCCCCTCCCCCTTTAAAAAAAATCCTGGGTATGCCTTTGGCAGTGTCGGTGTACCTACTATCTACCGGTGTACACTTCCTGAAACACTCCCAGCAAGGAACTTTTACTTACTGTACAAAGAGTTATTGCCGGTGTTGGAAGCTGTTCCAGTTAACCTGTTATCTTTCGCCTTTGCGTGTACCTGAGCCCACCGCTTCCTTCCTCTACTCGATTAGAAATTATTCATCCAGAATTGTTCATCTATATTTGATTCCCATACCATTCCTTGACCGGGTATCTTGCCATCCTATTTTTGTTATCTTTTTTTTTTCAGATTAGAACAATCATTTCCTACTATTCTGATATTAATAGAAATCTCCCCTATCAATTACAAAAGTGTACATACAGCACAGCTACAATCATGGTCAAACTCTTTTGCAGCTAGAAAAGATAAGATTTTTTTCTGTTCCTAAGAGGGGGAATTTATCTGTCCTATCATAACCCTGAATACCAACCCCCTCCCCTTCTCTTTGTTATCCAAAATGGAATAGGATTGGGAAACTTATTGGGGGGTGGGACTTGCAAGCAAATACTTCTTGTTCTGTAATTCAACTATAGTTAAAATGTAATCAAATTGTTTTATTTTCCATGTACCAATGTTTCTTTCATTTTTCACAATACTGGCACAAAATGTTTATCACCAATTTCACAAAATTTGTTCACATCATGGAATTGTTGATTCAGTGGCTAAATGACACAAATTTGAAAAGCTTTAGTACAGAAATAGCCATTTACATGAAGCCTACAAGTACACTATAAATTCCAAAGTGACCTTAATACGATAAAGGGCACATATATTCCCTTTCAAAGGCACATTTACCAGCATTTTAAATAGCCATGAGCTTGCAAGCCTTGAATTATACATATATATGGTATACTGTAGCAGTAATGGCTGTTTGTTGTAATTGGAAGTAAAGTAGTTGCACCAGCAGCAAACATTTGTTTTTCAATGATCAATTCGCAGAACCCAAAAGTTTGTTGACCCTATTTTGCCAACATTCTCCATGTTGGTCTCTATGGCAATAGGTCAAAGGTTCCAATACAGTCCTGAAGCCCAGCCAACACAATGTGAATTTACCCAAGCATTGTTGCTGCCAAAAAACCAAACTTCAAAATCTTTATCACTTTCACTTTCAACGAACAAGTACATAATGTACATCATTTCCTTATAAAGACCTGATATACGTTCCATATCCGCCTCAATGTCTAGTTTCCCTTACAACTGACATATTTTCCCATATTTTGTAGTTCAAAAAACACAAAAATATAGTATTCCTCTGAAGAGAGAGAGAGGTGGGGGGGGAAGGGTGGACATTGGTGGTGGCAAAACAACAGGATATTGTAGTCGCCAAATCAAGTAGCAACATCGAAATTCAAGGGCTCCTGCGTGATTTGAATTGTTTGTTTGGCACGCAATCATTGTTTTCCTACCATATTCGTTGAAATAGAGTGGTATTATGAGGTAATGACCATTTAAGAGTTCAACAAACCAATATATCTTAGGCCCTACATGCACAGGTTACTGACATGGGAACCAACAAAAGAACTACAAGGTTCGTAAAAGTCAGGGAATTTCTGGCAAGTTAGGGAATTTGAAAATACTTTTTTCTGAGGCAAAAGGTCCGGGAAAGTAAAAAAATGCTCCGATTTCTTTTGGAAAGTCAGGAAAAATTTATTTATTTAAGATATCTTAAAATGACCCTTGATTGCGAGCTTGCTAGTTTTGCGATGATGTAGCTTTACAGGCTGTAAAAATAGTCATGGAAATTTATAGGTTTCTGCTCACGAAAATCATGGAAACATTGGAAAGTCAGAGAAGTTTGAAAATGTGTATGTGCATGAAGTTGAACTCTGAAACTAGAAAAGAAGACAAGATCTCTTTTTTTTTATACTGAGTAATATTTAAAATACTTTGATGTCTCTCTATATTTAATTGTACAACACAAGAGCAGTACACTTCAAACTCTATTTCATTTTCTAGCCACAAAGAGTCTGAGGATGGGTGTGAAAGTTAGTTCAAACAAATTTTGCTAAATGGTGGTGAATTACTTACTCATAAACATACTAGTTTCAGCTTATTTTCTCCCCCCCCCCCCAAAAAAAAATAAAATAAAATAAAAATTAAAAAAATAGGCAGTCATGTAACTTAGTGGGGGTGAATGCTCAGCTTTTAGCCCAAGTACAAGACAAGCTGCACAATTCTGAATTTGATGAAGTCTGTCTATATCACGACAACTGCATTCATCAGACGAGTATAAGAAAGTTTACACAATTACATTAGATTTTTTATTCCATCTTCATTTTCATAAGAATTTTATATGCACAATTCAAAGCCCTGACTTCCAAGGTCATAGAATTTGGTGGTAAATATTGACAATTCATATACAACGGTCGGTTTACATGTATGTTTGGAAACTGCATTTGCATGTACCCTAGTCCATAGAAGTCACAGTGTATGGTTACGTGCATCTATGCAGTTAGTGTGTTTACTCATAATAAAGGGATGGCCGCATTTAGACTGTCTTTATTTGTACAGAACAAAGTCCAGAATCAATTCTGCTAGCTTTATTTTTTTATCGGCATGTTATTATCTGGAAAAAATCTGACCCAATTATGTGCAAAGAATTTGGCATGGGGTGACAGCAACTTAAAAATTGCTTAAAACAATTTGTCTGTTATGAATGCAATTTAAGTCTCTTCCTCATATTTTGTGCTTTCCAAATGATTTGTTTTATTACAAGATACAACCACCATCTCAATTTCACTTACCTGTATCTGTTATATGTGTAGTTTGACCATTCATATGGCTGATTAGGGCATGGAGCTGCATTCATATCACGCCCGAAGTCATCCTCGTAAAGGTAAGAAAGGATACTTTCAAACGGCTGTGACATAATGACACTCAGGGATGCTGAATTTTATCCAGTACACAAGGAGGATATTAACCAAATCTCTTTCTCTAAATCCAGATCGCCACTAGAATGGATCAGGTGATGAACTTTAATCCAATAACTCAAGAGGATAACCAAATCTCTTTCTCTAATCCAGATCAACACTAGAACAGATCAGATGTGTGTTGTTTCGATACTGGTGAAATATTTTAAGTGGTCTTGATATTAACATGAACTATGTGTATCTGAATTCAAATGACACATCAATTCATTAATATCAAGTCACATTTCCTGCGAATGATAAATATCCAAGAAGTGTACCATGCTCACTGCAAAACTGACATATCAATTATGGACTGAAACCGCAAGGACCGAATACTTATAATATCCTGCCAAGATAGAAGGGAAAAACAGAAAGGAAAAAAATAAATTGTGCAATTCATTCTGAGCCGGTGGAATAAAATGGAAAAAAAAAATAGTCGTAAACAGGAGGCAGAAGTCACCTGAATTTTGTTTACGGTCGCCGGGCTCGTTTCGATGGCGTGACACCAACGTTGGAAGATGAGTACTGGACCGGACCAAGGACAGGGCCCACGACCATCATGTGACATGAACTCCAGCACGGACCTGGGAATAGTAGTCTCACATCAAGACTTCATACACTTCCTGCCATGTGGTGTACCTTACCTCAGGCGCGGTTCTACGGGGGGGCTTTGGGGGGCTTGAGCCCCCCCAAAAATTGCTCAAGCCCCCCCAAAAATTTTCGGACAAAAAAAAATTAAACGAAAATATTAATATATAAACCGAAGTGATCTAGCATAGATGAAATATTGATAGAAAGACGTAATAAAAATGTTAAAATACGTATTTACTCTGCCCAGAAACACGTCTTTTTAACACAAATTTTCCAAAAAATTCCTACTCCTGCTCGGTCGCTTCGCTCCCTCGACTACCTATTTACATTTTTTCACATAGGTCTACTTACTGTACATCGTCTTGAAATCCTCACAACAATCCTTATGATAATTTTCATGAGTATACCTTTAAAATATGTATTTACTGTGATTAGAAACATGTCTTTGCTACGTGTATTTCAAAAACATTCTTGCCGTGGGTTCCCCATCTCACACCCGTCCTACTCCCTCACGCAAGTATAAATACCCAATTACAGTTTTTCACATATACTTCCTGAACATTTTTGTTTTAAATCGTGAATCTTCATCAAATTTACCCACTAGCGCAGCCAGGGGGACATGCTAGGGCCATCCCCCCCCCCCATTCAGCAGCTAAACAAATTAAAAGAATGAAATAAAAGTCAAAGAAAAATCACGGCACAGACGCAGGTGCGTCAAACCATTTTTCGGATAAGGGGGG
>JZLH01S0171542.1:119665-132734 GCA_001188425.1 Eucidaris tribuloides | reverse complement strand
CAATTCAAATGTAAAATAAAAAGTTTCACAAAAATGTCGCTCAGCATCATTCGGACTGCATAAAATAGGTAAAATTCACACTTTTTTGGACAAGACAACTACTGAGCGCCTAATTCATACTTTTGTTATGTGCCATTTTGATTTTTGTAATAGTTTGCTTTTTCGGTCTTCCGTCTCGTCAAATTCAAAGATTACAGCTAGTTCAAAATTCAGCAGCGCGACTCCCCAGTCTTAAAAAACTTACATTGGCTACCTATCCAATCCCGCATACATTACAAAGTACTTCTATTAGCCCACCAATGTTTTCATCAGTTTGCTCCATTGTATCTCATTAAATTGTTAACACCACATAAACCAGAAAGAATGCTTCCTTCAAGTAAAATGTCATTATTACAGGTCCCACATACTGTGACAAAGTCATATGGGGAAAGATCATTTTCATATGCAGCCGCTGTTTCATGGAATAATCTGCCAGAATATCTCAGGAATATACCAACATATGAAAAGTTTAGAAATAGTTTGAAAACACATTTACTTAGCATTTTGTAAACAATTATGAACCCAGTGCACTCCACTCCATCTCCATTCCTTTTGTAAAAAGCGCTTAGAGACATGGAATTTTGCCTATGTATTATGCGCTATACAAAAACGTTTCATTATTATTATTATTATTTGCAAAGTCTCACATCATGGCTTCCCACCAGATTCAATGGAATGGAATTCTGTTTGTCAAATATCAAGAAATCAAATGCCTGATCCTTATTTTTTTATGCAGTATTAAGCATTTGATCTATCTATATAGAAATGATGGGTAAAATTTATGTTTGCTCATCATTTAGCTTAGCATTTTTGTAACTGAAAAGAAATGAGCTAACCACATAATGCTTTGATACATGACAATAAAGTTAGTATTAATATCAAAATATTTTCTTGGTGCTGCACAAGTCTGAATTAAAAACAATTAGCTATACTACTTTTACTACAGCTACACTTACTATTTGTACTATTAAATTATCATTTTTGCATTTCATAATAAAGATTTGTCACAAGATAACAAAGCTAATCATACTTTCAATAATTCTAATACTATTCTAATACTATGCTATATATTCTAATTCTGCTACTTCTACTAAATAATACAACAACAACAACAACTACTACTACTACTACTACTACTATTACTACTATTATCATTCATTGTTCTCCTACCATTTTGGTTCCTCATTCACTATAATCATGATTAATATTTTTTATTGATACAAGATTTGGCCAAACTGTTATATAGTTTATTTTTACTTGAGAAAAGTTGCTGTTTTTTTCTTGGAATGATGAATAAAATTTTACAAAGACAAAGTAAATAAGTACATACTAAATCATTGGTGCAAGTCTATTGAACTATGATGTAATTAACAAATAATATTCTATAAAGTCGACAAGTAATGGAACTAACAGGTCCATCTATCCTACAGAAACAATTCTAGGAAGGAGTACACACACTCACGGATCGCTCCCAAAACTCTGGTGGTCCATCGTTGGCGTATCTCGTTAACTCCGGTGCCCATGCCAACGTGTTTCCCGCAAACACCTGCGAAGCGTTCTCAAATACAAGCGGCGCCCCTCTCTCATCCAGCAGATACTTGGCATGGTCGAAACCACCCAACACCACCGTCATATCGTCCTTCACATAGACGTGCTGCGGGTTGATGTCTCGATGAACAACGCTATGTTTCTGGAGATGTTCCACAGCACGTAATAATTGCGCCAAAAGTCTTAGAATGCACACCTCTTCTATGTGTGGCTCTCCACTTGCCCTACCGATGCCGATTAAATCTCCGAGTCTCGTTATATGATCGGGTAAAATTTGGCAAAGGAATGTTCCATTCGAGCATGGGGGAACTTTAAACTCGGAGGCTAAGAATCTCCCAAGTTTGTCACACACAGATAGGTCATCCTGCCGACCGACATTCAAATCAAAGTTATGAGTCGGTAATGAAATGTTTGGATGATGTAGCAACGAAGAGAACTGCCTGATATCGGGACACGCTGTTTCTCGCACGTCAGCCTCATTGGTTCCATGTTCTAAGTTCACCTACAGGTGAAAGAATTATGGGAAGAGTAAAAATGTGAAAATATCATAATTACAGCCTTTATTTAATCTAGTAAGATCGATATTTCCCCATTCCCTCAAAGTCAAAGTATAGTTTTGGTTGAATAGACAACTTTTTCAGCAATCTTTCACAAATTATTCTATCATCACCCCAGACATTAGAAAACTACATAAAATCTACTTGAAATTGTTTATATTGTTAAGAGCACGTAGGAGTATGTATATTTCCTGTGGCAAACTGGTGGGGGGACCTGCTTTTATTTTGTTACCAATTTCTCAAAAATGGAAGCATTTTTAATAGAGCATGTGATTTTCAGAGTACTAATAGATGGTATAGGTCTACCTAAAATAATAATAGCGTCATGGCTCAGTGGATAAGGCTTCGGTTTCTTGACCTAGAGGTCCATGGTTCAAATCCGCACGGGGCCATGACGGTTGTGTCCTTGGGTAAGGCACTTTATCCCCAGAGGCCCCGTGTTGAGACAAAAACACCTCAGCATGTAAAAGAACCCACACACTTCATCAAAAAGAGAAGGGTGAAAACCCGGTGTTGTGGTCAGATATCTATATGTAAAAACAACCCGGACTGGATGCCTGAGGGTAACACTGATCAAGTTCGCTTTTCTAGTCCCTGTCATCCGAAATGATGACAAAGCAATAATAATACTTATACTAATACTAATACTAATACTAATACTAATACTAATACTAATACTAATACTAATACTAATACTAATGCTACTACTACTACTACTAATGATAATAATAATACAATAGATATAGAAATTTCAACAATGTTTTGAAATATATCCATCATAGTTCTCACAGAAATAAGTGACAATACATCATAATTCCTATTTACTTTTCCCTGTAATTGTGAAACAAACAATTTTGCAGTTCTGATATATGATATCTAAACAGCACTACCCATGTAAAATTTCAGTCATAGCTTGAAAAAGAGTTAAAGCACATTCCTACCTTTAGAACACATGGTCTGCCTATATGCACACAGTTGTAGCTGACTGAGGAGCATTCACCATCGCTGTGGTTACGGTTCAAGCAACACACTATGTCGATATCATTCCAATCTAATCTTATATTGCCTATATGTTCTGTTGCATCCTCCACACGACAGTTCACGTTCCGCAGTGTCTGAATGGTCAGTTCGTGCAGGGCCTGACGGCTACCTGCCTTGTTGCTGCCGTTGATGGCAGCTGCAATTACACGCTTCGCTGGCAATTGCATCGTGAGGTAGGATGTGTTAAGTGAACGCCAACGTGCCGAGGCTAGTCTTAGGGAAGCGTCGGCAATCTCCAAGCTGTTCTCGTTAGTAGACGATGGCAAACTGTTCACCTGGCAAGATTGACTGGATGTCATTGAGTCACCTGAATCATTTTGGTGACCTGATAACGACGAAGATGATGATATCGAAGTAATCGAGGAAACAGACAAAGATGACTGTCTTGCTCTTGACACAGAGTTCGTGTGGTCAGCCCGTGATTGCAAATGCTGTGACTTGTCTACTTGTTCATTTGGCGTGCATAGACCTTGGCACAACTTACAGTAGTTAGCTTCGCTGGCTGATAGTTCGTCATGTGAGCTACTAGCCACTCCATTAGCACGAGTGTTCCTAGACATATCAATTCCAATTGCACTCTCATGCACACTCCTGGATAAATTGTTATCATGCACAAGCCGATTTTTCGACAATAACAGTTCGACTTCCTTTTGCAACCGATTGTTGGTGGATTCCAGTTTACGACACGCCTCCTCGGCTTTTGACCGCTTATTCTTCTCTGCTTCTAATTCATTCACCAGCATCTTGCAATGCTCCCACCACCGCCGACTTTCTTCCGAATCAGCAGAGCTCCCACTGGTCATGCTTGACGCAGATGAATTTGTGAACGACCCAAGCACCCTCAGTTGCTCATTTTCCTCCTGTAAAGCTTGATTTTGCTCCCACAGCACCCTATTCTCTTCTTGCCATGCTTCTTTATTCACAATACGTCTATCTCTTTCTGTGAAAGGCATGGTCCTTGCGTAATGCGCTTCCCTCTTGGGTCTCCCTAGAACAACGGTCCCTGTCGTACTTTGTCTGGGGGGAACAATTTTCTCACCATCCTGAGAACGACTAACTGATTGCACATTGTCCCATCGTGGCTTATTTGTTTGCATAGGAAATGGAGTGTGCGTGTCTCTCGCATCCCGACCGTTAACGTGGAAGGGATGTCGAACTTCGTTTACGCTCCTGGTCGATCTGGTGTTTGCATAAATCAGAGGATCGGAACTATTTTTCCGTGGAGAGTCCTGAAATGTCAGGGGCTGATTTTTGTGCAACTGGTGGATTTGGTTGGCAGAATGACTTCTGGATAGGTCTGCTTGAAATCTGGAAGATGGAAGGATGGAAGGAGGTGATAATACATTGTAACAACAACTGTTTAGTTTTCATGGAAATTTAACAACTGAATTATGAAAAGACCGTGTCTCTTGACGTCAGTCAGGAGTAGAGGTGTAGTTGAACTTGAGATCAGGATCCAGAGACAATGATCAAACAAAACTTAACAAAAATTTAATTAGGTCTGGAGAATGGTCCAAGTCCTAGGAAAAGTAGAGTGATCTTGTCTATAACACTGTTATGGATTTAAGCCAAAAATTTAGAAAAAAAAATACATATATACAGACAGACACACACACAACAAAGTTAAGTACACTGGGTTTTCGGGAACAACTTCTCTCCCATTCTTCTGTTTACATCAGGAATAAGATTTTTCCACTATACCCAATAAGTTTGCCATCTACTGAACTGTGTTGTTTTGTGTACAACACAGATAATGCTAAGAAGAAGACACACAAACACAATCACACATATAAACACAAGATCCTGAAAACAGTATATGTTTGTTTGAATATTAGGTAGAAGGAATTATATTCCTGAACATACAACATCCACTAAATTGATCCAAGCTAACCATATGGAGCAACATGTAGTCCATGCATCTATTTCTATTACAATACAGTGCATCCCAGAAAAAAGGAAACCGAGATTGATGAAAACATTTTTATATCTTTATAACAAATATGAAAAGAAAATCGTACATGGTTGGAAAGCATATTTTCTTTTCTTTAATTTGATACTGGTCACAGAAATTCCCATTCACACATGGCTGAGCAAAGACAATAAGAATGGACACAGCCATAACATCATTTGCACGAGCAAATTTGAAATTCAAACTGTCATGCTTGAATGTATTTAGAATATCTTTGACATTGAAGGACATCATTGAAAAGCCGATTTTATCTTCTTTCATATGATACCACATTTGTGAAAAATAAGCGCTGCATCAATGAGAAAAGACAATTTCAAATGATGCTTGTTTTCAGAAATGTTCCAAAATGCATTCATTAACCCTGTTTTCTGGATTTGTCAGCCAGCAACCAAGAAATTACTTTGCGAACATAATTCGGAGCCTATTGTTGTGCCCCGAGCAAGATATTGCGTGAAGTCAGCCGTGCATGAACCTTTTTGTTCAGCTCGCTTCCAATTGCTCAAAATGTATTCATCTTTAAAATCACGCTAAAACAGGCATATTTTAATTTTACTTGTTCTCCAGCATACATTATTCATTTTTTATGCATGAGGTGTCAGATAAAAGAAGAATATATGAAATTTTATGTCATGCTTTTGTTTCTTAAAAATAATTACATGTACTACCATGAAAATGGACTCAAAGATGGAATATACGCGTGCAAATGAAATTTGGGTCGCACCAATATCCATTATTTTTCATTCCATAATGCGTGAACGATTAATGATAAGTTAGGTATCAAATGAAAGAAGAGGAACAGTGCTTTACAGTCATACCTAATTCACTGAAGAAATTATTCATTATGATAGAATATTTTTGCCATGAAATCCGGTTTCCTTTTTTCTGGGACACACTGTATAACCTGCGAAGCAAACCCTCTGCATTTTTGAACAAACTTAACTTGTATTTATGCTACAATGAAACACAGATAAAATATACAGGCGTTAAACCTGTTGAAGACGGTTTGATTTTGCTTTATCGTGCATTTCCCATAGACCTCGCAATGAGATATCTCATGTCTAGTCTTCAACGGGGTAAGGGTTTCTCCAATCTTCCAAAACTTGCCTGTAACTAGTTGCGGGCCGATTCATGGATGACATGAGCAGGTCCCGCCTGAGACTGTTCCGATCACGACTCATGGTCAGGAGGGTTTCATCACTCTCACTAGGCATACGTGGATCTGGGTCGACTGCCGTATGACGCTCATGATGGTTCAAAGGCAAAGATGTACTACGAGTAACCGCTGAGATTAAACCAAAAGACAATACTCTACAATGTCAGGTTAGTATGTGGAGATATAATTTTTGGTGCACAAAATAAATATTTTCAGAACCGGGCATTTCACAGAATTCTCCTTTTATCATGTCACAGGGCAACCATAAATGGATATTTTTTTAATAAGACAAAAATAAGGAAAACTTGATTCAAAATTCTAGATCAGAAGTGATTGAAAAGTACCAGAAGTGATTGAAAAGTATGATTTTTCTTGAAATTAACTTAACCATATTTTTGCCGGAGCTTCAAAATTTCACCATAATATAACCCTAAATATAACTGCTTGTTATTCACCATCTGCATCTTCCCCTATGATAATCTTGGTATCATCACAAACCAACGTTTGGGAACTATTCATTGACAGTGACCTGAAGAGCCAGATGGGATTGCCTAATATGTAGTTCTCATTTGGAAAGTGACTAGGTTTACCAAGCTTTCTATCGGACAGTTGCTAGGGCCTCCCATTTCAAATGAATGAGCACTATCTTTGTGGTCGTTTTTGTCTGTTTTCTTGATAATGGCTTTTATATGTGACGGTCAAAACAATTGAGCGGTCTTTTAAATGTGTTTGCTTTGTCTATCCTACACAAATTATACACCATTTTAAAGCTGTTAGTCTCTGCTTTTTGACCGTGTAAAACACAATATTTCATTTTCCAAATTAGGTGGGATTTGCGGTGACAGGTTATATATTTGTGAGTGACTACCACCATACCTCTCGGGCTGGGGTCCGGGGCCAGGAGCCGACTAATGTTTCGGTGTCCCTCGCCCTCCGCTTCTTGCTGCGCTGTCTTGCCGGAGTTGTTGAGGATCGCCTTGTCGGCACCGAATCGCAGCAGGAGCTGGCAGGCATCCATCAAACCACGGTAGGCTGCCAGGTGGAGGGCCGTGTCTCCCTTCTGGCTCTGGGCGTTGACATTAGCTCCTCTGTAATAGAACAGTTTCATAATGCATGTAAATTTTATGTATACTTTTCTGACATAGGTTGCTCTTAACAACCTGATAGCTTAATGTTCATATTTGTAAATGTAAATGTAAATGGGTCAGCCTAAACATAAGGATTTTTTTTCCTTTTTGGCTGCTACCCCTCAGTACTACTTTGGCATTATAATGCAATTTTAGACTTATACACCGATTTGTAGTATTTTTAACTTTGTATCATGTTTGTTTTTATGTATGAATTAACTGAGAAAATAAAACAATTTGAATTTGACATAGCAACAACCAATGTATGCAATTTGCATTTTTTTTATTATTCCAAAGGTATTCATAGGAACAGGTGACAGAAATAGCTCGTCACTAGAGTTTGGTAAGGAAACCATCAATTTATTTGAATACATTTAAATGAAAATGTCCCATTATGACACAGACAGGGAAATAATCTAAGAGGATTGGAACAATTTGCACATCGCAAGAATCCATTGAATTATAATCAGAATATCACAAAGTCAAAAGAATTTGACAGGCACTATGCCAGCAAAGTCATGGTATCTTCCTAAAATTACAAACATCTTAAACCCGAACCTTTTTGAGGTGTAGGCATAAAATCAAATAATTAGAATAAGCAAATAAAAAATTTAATAAAAACACAAGAATTAAAAGAAGTACTGATTATATTCAAAAAATAGCTTTTAATGAGAGTCTTTCTGGAAATATATTTTGTAAATATTTTGATAAAATGTAAACTAATATCCATTAATTCTGTATATGTTAGTCATGCACAAAGAGGGAATGATCACATCAATCATTCATACATGTCCATGTAAACATCTGCATATACCCCCCATTCTCATACCCCATCCACATCAATATTAAGTTATGTTTTACTGACTTGTAAAGGGCCCACAAAAGTTCCCTGCCTATAGCAGAAATTTTGCCTTCCTCCTCCCAACATTTTAATTTTTCATTTACTTCTCAAATATGGAAGTATTTCAGATTATGCAATTTTCAGAGTGCAAATAGAGAAATATTGGCCCATAAAGACATTACTACAAAAATAAAAATAATAATTTTATACCATTTATCAAAACTATACACTGCTTTTACGATGCATACATTATATGTAAAGCGGTAATATTTTTAGATTAAATGTACTGTAGTGCATAACATCTGGCTATGACATTTCCATGCTCATCTTCTTCCCAGGCCTAGAATGAAATAACACACACCTTACGTGTTCCTGTTTACCACCACATTGTTTATTACATTCCTAAGTCGGAACAAACCAGGCACGGCCGTCTGAACAGAAGACGGGATGCGTGTCTACAAAACAAACTGGCGGGATCGCATCAGGGAAAACCCCCACTTTACCCGCGCTTTGAAACAAATACTTTCTGGTGAGCGGAACGTCGCAGGAAGAAGGCGCAGAAACAGGAGCACTGTTAATTTACCATTTGGCAGTGTTCGCGGAAACGTTTCACATCTTGACAGCACGCTGAGGGTAGTTCCCCCCCCCCTTCCCTTCCTATTGTTTTCAAAGTAATGAAAATCACAGGGATTTTACTGGTTTTCGAAAATTATGCCCCCCCCCCTCCATTTCACTGAGCGACTTTTCAGCTGTTTATTTGGCCATGAAAAATTTGTTTGGCCGGCAAAATTTTCTGCCGACCTCCCACCCTCCCCCCCCCCCCCAACGATTTTACCCTGACGCTGCCCCTCAACAGCATTCCAGGGTGACAGGTCCAAAAATATCAGTTTGTTTACTCATTTTAACTGGTTAACTGAGGTCAGACATTTATATGTTTAAAGACAACAGTACCCTAGTACCCTTTGAATGCTACAGATATGATTAATAGCTGTGCATGTTTGGGATATGGACAACAATACATTTTTCTCCATGAGGGCTCCCTGGGGCTACTAAAAAATTTCCTTGGACTCTGATGTGCTGTGACCAGTCCATTTCAAATCCACATATTTGCGAAAATGTTTTAAATTGCAAATTACAATTTGGTTTTAATATTGTTGGTACAAGTAAATTTCAGTTCTCAAATTTAAAAACATTTCTTTGGCAACCATATGGAGCTAAAATGACTGTTGATAACACAAGAGATGCCAATACATTTATGATTTTCTTTGTTATAATTCCGAGCAGTGTTCTTCAGAATGTGCAGAACCAAAGAAAAATGGGTAATTCCACACAAAATGTCCCAAAATGTCCCAATAATTGATATATATTTTGAATACAGCGAAAAAGGGAAATGGAAGCTGTGTTATCTAATGCTTAATCAATGTAGCACAAGGATATAATACATAAAAGCCTTTAGAGAATTCACATTTTGAAGACTCTTCGGCTTGAAGAAACTCTACTGAATTTCCATCAAATGTTACATGGTAATGTTCCCCATTCCGTCTCTGTTACATGTGTAATATGAAAGATTGCTCTTTTTGTGAAGTCCTGAATATAGTATTCAAGTAATCACTTTCATATCCTGAAACAGCATTGTGGACCAAACAATGCTGGAATGAAAAGAAACATAATTCTAAATTTATGTTGATCTTACACAAAAATTGAACATTTCAGTATTACCCAAACAGTTTGACGGAAGTGTTACATGGGAAACATTTTAGATACCATTCCTATGAATTACCCTTTATTTTTGTTTGAATTCTTCCAGTGATTCAAAGTATATGACATTCTTTCATCATCTTCACATGCCATGAAAGGAGTGATGATTTAACTTCTTGGGCTCGATGCTATACGGCACTGTTTTTCATTGAGAGACGACACAATTTGTACGTGGTTGACTTTGATGGGAATATAAACCCATGTTTTCTTATAAAATTGTTCTTATAATATTAATTTTCTTACTTCATACTTGTCAAAAATGTGTAAATTTGGAGGACAGATGCATTAAGCAATAAAACTCTACCGTTTATCAATGTTACCATTTTTGTTTGACATATCCAGCTTTCCTGAGAAGCCCGTCGTCTCTGAGTGTGCAATGTACGGGCTTCCTGTACAACCAACACGTCGCATCCCCACACGGGTTAAAATCATTTGCAAATGTAGTACACACACACCTCCACAACACACAGGGCTCGACACTAGCCACTTCCACGTTACGCACTGGGGCAAGTCCACAAATCTATGTCCGGGCAAGCACTAAACTCAAACTGTCAAATACCTACTTGCCACGACTCTGGGCAAGTAATACATCATCACTAATCGCCAAAACATAAAAATGGTACCAAAATAACAAATAGTCTATTTGTGTTCAGATCTACTTAAAATACCTAATTCATCAGTTATTTTGTTCACGTTCTCAATTGATGGCTTTTTCATTCATAATCACACCTTTGCAACCTCCGCAGAAGTAAAAACAAAGTCCAACAATTTCTAATAAGGGCCTTGTGGCTTAAGGGGGGAGAATCATCCTTGTTAATGTTTTTGATTTAATTGTTTATTTTCAGGCAAGTAAATTTCTCATTCGGGCAAGTAAAAATCTGAAAGTGATAATTTTACTTGCCCAAAGGGCAAGTAGGAAAAAAAGTTAGTGTGGAGCCCTGTATTACCCATTCACATTTGACAGAAAAACACACATAATATTTGACATAAACCTAGCATAGTTTCTACACATTGAAGGTTATTGGGAACGTGATTGTTTTAATTATCTCCATTTGTTACATGGAATCAACACCAGACATTACAGCTTTCATCTCATTACACTACTTTTTGCTGAACAGATAGAAGTTTGTCCACTGGTAAATCTGCGGGCATTTTCCGTGGAAAGACCCATATATATGACAATATTGCCATCCAACTAATCAGGACTGAGATGTAGTGAGAAATGTTCATTTCTAAAGGGGGTGAGTATATCTCTTAGAATTTCTGAGAAATTTTGGGAACTATCCATATCATTTCTAACCTCATCAACGCTAAATTAACTCATATTAATGAAGTACACTGTACCCTCTTCTGTTAAGTTATCTGCTCATCGTACATGATGTGTCATGCAGTACCCCAGGGTACCGCAATATATAGCGCCCTCTCATGAACACAAGAACAAGAATTGGAAATACACATAGATGACACTTTTGCGGGACAACTAAAAATGCCGGCCGCTAGAAACAAATAGTTCGCGCATCCACGTATTAGAGAAGGCCACACCAGGTACCTTTAACCACCGTGCTTACGAATATTGAAGGAGCTTTGTTTATGAGAGTATACAGCCACAACATTTGAAGAGTTTAGACAAGATTTCACGGGTTTTGAAAGCAAAAGTGGAAACCACGTTGACAAGGTTTCAGTGAACAGGGAAATTACAGCCCACTTGGGCCAGGGATAAATGAATCATTTCCTATACAATGTAAAGGGCTTTCTCCACTATGAGGATCTTCACCTTGTTTACAGGCATAGTTGTGTAATTAGGGGAAGTACCTGGTATTATACTGTGTTCTTTTTCCTGCATATGTATAATTGCCAATCCATATGGGGATGAAATTTGTTTGGTAGCTGTGTTGTGTTAAAGGTAAATGACATGATTGGGGGTAGTCCTCAGCTTGGGCTGAAACTACTCTAGAGTCAAATAGACTATGCAAGGATTCTCCTGTGAAAACCTTGTAGTAAAAAACGTTGACTCATTCTAAAATAACAAATGTCAATATTCCTCGTGGCAGGCAAACCTGGTGTGTGGCTCTCTATGGGTCCTATTTTTATCGTGCCCCGATAGAATTAGTGTTCATGCTTGATTCTCCTTAAGTACACAAATTAGAGACAAATCCTTCCAGCTGGGAGATCCACTCCAGCTGGCATATAGTTGGTACATATTTCAACTCATTTGGTTCTTGAGGCATTTTCACGTGTTCCCAATCATGTCACTAGCCTTTAAAGGGCAGTGACATGATTGGGCAGGTAATCGGTTAGACGCACCATAATGCTTACGAAATATTGAAGGAGCTTTGTTATGTAGAGTATACAGCCACAACATTTGAAGATTTAGACAAGATTTCAGGTTTTGAAAGCAAAAGTGGAAACCATTGTTGACAAGGTTTCAGTGAACAGGGAAATTACAGCCCACTTGGGCAGGGATAAATGAATCATTTCCTATACAATGTAAAGGGCTTTCTCCACTTATGAGGATCTTCACCTTGTTTACAGTGCATAGTTGTGTAATTAGGGGAAGTACCTGGGTATTATAGCTGTGTTCTTTTTTCTGCTATGTATAATATGCCAATCCATATGGGGGATGAAATTTGTTTGGTAGCTGTGTTGTGTTAAAGGTAAATGACATGATTGGGGGTATCGCTCAGGCTTGGCTGAAACTACTCTAGAGTCAAATAGACTATGCAAGGATTCTCCTGTGAAAACCTTGTAAGTAAAAAACGGTTGACTCATTCTAAATATACAAATGTCAATATTCCTCGTGGCAGGCAAACCTGGTGTGTGGCTCTCTATGGGTCCTATTTTTATTCGTGCCCCGATAGAATTAGTGTTCATCTTGATTCTCCTTAAGTACAACAAATTAGAGACAAATCCTTCCAGCTGGAAGATCCACTCCAGCTGGCATATAGTTGGTACATATTTCAACTCATTTTGGTCTTGAGGGCATTTTCACGTGTTCCCATCATGTCACTAGCCTTTAAAGGCAGTGACATGATTGGG
>JZLH01S0171542.1:85656-111742 GCA_001188425.1 Eucidaris tribuloides | reverse complement strand
GGACAGCCCCTATAAATTAGTTAATTTGTTTCTATTTTACGTCTTTGGAGGTTTTTATCCCGGGGATAAAACTTGCGAGAAAATGCTATAGGGGAGGAGATTCAAACAGTGCATACATTTACCATGGCGTACTAACCACGCTGGTGGCATTGCATCGGTCCGCATTGGTCAGGTCTTTCCGACCAGAGCTGATGTGCGATCTGATTGGTTGGTAGAACTCATTTTTTCTTAAATTATGCCTGTAAGTTGCTTGGCTCCTATCTCCCTTTACACTACTACACTCAAAACTTGTTAAATTTGTTGCACTGTTCAAAGATGATGTGATATGTTGAAGCCATCATTACATGATAACAACGATCCAGTTAAAAATTAAATAAAAAACTGAGGCTACCGCTGATCCCCATGTTTACTAGTATTCTGTGAGGAGTCTTAAAATTGAAGCGGAAAAAATTCCCAATTCAAAACAAATCATAAAATGCTTTTAAAAAGTAAGAATCTGTGACAATTCGTTTTTTCCACCATTAGATAGACCTGATGTCTTGTAATTTCTTTCGGCTGACAATAATTCATGTTATTGTTTATCTGTAAGCAGTTTGGTTATGACTTCATAACTGTCTAAAGTTGTTTTCTGGGTGTTTTTTTTGTCATCATAACATGTATATATATGTCATATATAGCGGAGGTTTGAATACATGATATTTTTCAAATGGAGCTTCCACAAATGTTATATAGTGTCTTATAAGGATGATGGATTCTGGAGTCTACCCATGTATTTGCATACCATTTATAATTTAAAGAAAACAAGAAATGGAACATGATTTATGCTTTTTCCACAACATATGTGTTGAAGCACTGTGTGAACTGGTTCATTTTACAATGATATACATGTAGTTCTACACATTGTGCATAGTATTGAAAAACCAACAATTTTGGAATCTATCAGGATGTGTACTACATGATATATTCAAATGAAACTTGACATCCTGATAAAATAATATATGTTTGGAAGCTCCTATCAGAGCAAATACAATATGACCTCACAAATATTTTGCATGGCTAATTTGGCATGAGTTGAACTTTTTTAATTGATGAGTCAAGCATGTAACAGACTGGTACATCTTTTGACTGTCAGCTGTTCACTAGAGATTATACACTACATGTATCAGTGAATTACAACATAACAAGTCCCTTAAAAATGTCAGGTATAAGTTGCCTTTTTTTCCAGATGATTCAAGTAACAGCTCTTGTTGGAAAAAAAAAAACAAAATACTGTATTATAGCCAAAATCTTTGTATAACAAATAGCCAGTTTTTCCAGTCTGTAGTGTTGACATTGTCTTTGTATTGTATTTTTTTGCAACCTTAACAAAATTCTATTATACAAAGTGTTTTTACTGCCCTGGGCAAAATGAAATAAAATATAGCAGCAATTTTGTTGGCAATTTCTAATTTCTGAAAACCAGTATCTAAAAATTAACCTCGGTGCAAATTTGTGATCTATTTAATTAATAGCGATTGTTATAACTCTTGAACAGAATCAATATACATATTTATATTTCCCATTTATCAAAAAAGGGACCAGCATTCAAACACCTCATGCTATAATTTGACATGAACTTGACGTATGCTGATCTACTTTTATGGGGTGTGCATGAGTGTGACCTTGTGCATGGAGATTAACTAAGGAGGAAGAACAACAGAGAGAGCCTAAACAAAAAATAATAAAAAAAAACTGTTCTGTTTACTTTTCGCGACTACTTTCATGAATGGGGAAAAACCCCAAACAGTTACTGCTCTTTTCATGCATTTAAACTTTGAGAAGAGCGATGGTTTGTGTTGAAAAATATGATATTGGATCAATTAAAAAAAATCATGGGATGTGTATGCATAAAAAGGAAGACGTCATCAATATGGTGAATTGGCCCACCGAAATATGGGAAGTACAAATTACAGAGGAATCCAAACTTAGATTTTCAGATATATACTCTGAAGCATTATTTGGAAGTTAACTTGTGCCTCCAAAGCTTACTGTAGTTCCATACTTGGTAACAGCATGCACATACCTGTTTCATGTAGAGCAAAATGTATTAGCAGTGCGTCAAAATAGATGTACGGTGTAGATGACATATCAAATTCAAATGTTTATGATAATTAAAATGAGATTAAATAAATTGACTGCGGTAAGATTAGGATAAAAAAAACTGGGGTTCTTTTTCATCTTCTCTCTTTCTGAAAGTGTGTGTCTATGTATGTGGAAATTGTTTTCATTACATATTCATGTACGTCATTTATAATAAAATTTTCATTCTAGGTACATGTATTTAATGAGAAATCATTATTTCAAAGGTTGTTAGAAGTAAGCATGGATAGGATTTTTCTTAAAAAAGTGTGATACGATGTATAATGGATTGACACACATTGCCCTCCAAAATGTTATAATTAGTTCAAAATATTGGAACATAACTGAACAATTTATGTAACAAATGTGTAGTTTGAGATGGGCTTGTTATTTTGTCTTGGTAGTGGACTTAATTGAGTTTAACCTACACCGCGAAACTTCTGATAATCTGCTTCAAAGTTCAGGCAGAACACTTCACAGTTGTGTAATATAGACAAATGTCTGCGGGGGGGGCGTACTCCAGATTATAGTCAAGTCGCGGTCCATGCGGTGTGCGTGCTGCTGAGAACTCCAAACCCATACCACATCATAAGGACTAAGCCCATCCTTTTGCCATAAATAGGCACCAGTAATCTAATGCGTTCTAAAAAATTTTGCTACTTTGAAAATAGCATTGCGTCGCTTGAAAATTTGAAAATTGTGCAGCTGGTTGATGCGCGCAGTCTCGCACAAGAAATTTTGAAAATATCGAAAAATGGGACCAATGTCTAAGGATCTTTTTGATGAAAATGGGACCAATGTCTAAGGGATTTTTCTCGAAAAAAGTCACCCTTGGCAGCGCCGCTAAACATCCCCATATACCCAATATAGTGGTACCCCCCCCACCCCCCCCCCCCCCCCCTCCGGGTTAGCATACGTCCATGGCACATTTCTGAAAAAATATGAAAAACTGTGCAATGTATATGATCCCAATCACTTTTATACTCCATAAACTCATATTTCAAAATTTCAGGAGAACTTTTGCTTACATCATGATTGCAGTTGACCAAGACTGGATAAGAGTTTTTGGTTGATGGCAGAGTATGTTTAAACCTCTAAAGTATATGTTTTTTGTTATTGTTGTTGTTGTTTTTGGTGCAGATAAATGGCAGATGAAGCATCCAAATTCTGTTCTAAATGTAATGTAACTAGTAATTAATCACTGAGTGTGGAGGAAGCATAGAAGTCTACAAATCCTAAGTCGCTGTACACTTGTATGTATGAGAGTGATAATAGTATTTATGGCTGTTTCTTGAGAGAACCATACAATTTGGGTGGGAATCCCTTTGTCATTTTGTGATAATTTGTGGCGAGTGATTGATATATTTACCTTAAATCGTTCGGAGTTATGTAACTGTTAAACAAGACAATTTCCTTAATAATCTGCTTGAAAGTAATAATTGAGAGTGTGCTTGTACAGTATGTGGCTCCCCACCACACACAACTGAATGAAGTGGAATATGGCATCATGATCACATAAATTGGGGGGGGGGGGGAGGTGTTGCAACATTCTTGCCTTTAGTACAAGTATAAATGAATTGATTGGTGATCAAGTCAAAAATTGCCAACATACTTGTATATGTCATTCATGTACAATTTTCAGCAGAGGTGCTAGTTCTTTGTGACAAGATTATGAACTACTTTTAAATCAACTAAAGAATTACACTGGCCTTGCTATAAAAGTGACGCTTTGTATTGTATTGTGTAGCTATCTTTCAGGCTCATGAGTATACAATAAAATTAGACAATTTGTTGATCAATTTGCGAATAGTACTAAATATCAAGTCAGATGCAAAAGTATATTATTCACACAAAAGTTTCCAACCTTAGAGTACTTTTTTTTCATCACCATCTGCTGCTCATGAAAAGACTTAACACCACATAATATGAGACCAACATTATTTTTGCGTAGTTTTGTCCCATACATACATATTCTACCATCAATTTAAAATGTTAGTATACTCCAGTAGTGGTACCTGGATGGGATGTTGGAGATTTGCCCCCCCCCCCCCATTTTGCCATTTTGCCTCCAAAATAAAAGTCTATTTTTCTTCTAAATGGCTGTAGTTACTACTTATCAACAATGAAGTTAATATAAATACATGTATCATATTCATTTTCTGTTTGCAAATATTTGATTGCTCCCCCCCCCCCACTCCCAAAGTTTGAAAGTCCTGGTGCTGCCATGTCTGGCCAATCTAGCCTGTGGGAAGTGCTGACTGAGTCAAACTCCTGGCCGACTTCCGAGGATTTGCCAGCAATGACAGATACAGGAAGTTAGGATTCTGAGCAAAGTGTTCGAAATTCATCAACACCCACATGAAGGTCACAATGGATGCTTGTTTACTGCCCTTTTTGTGGTGACTGCATGTGTCCAATTCAGAGTTCCAAAGACTGACTTACTCTGCATCAATTCAAACTTTGCCATTTGTTTTTTGTTTGTGACTCGATGCTGATTCTGCGTGTGAGTTTCAGTCTTGAGTTCAGACTTGACGGCGAGACTCCAGTCTGTATTTCACTGTGATCTGAAGCCAAAACCTACATAGGATAGCAAATCTGAATTATTAAGTACCAGAATCACATCTTCTAAGCCTTAACTCTAAACACGCCAAAGTCGCAATATGCATCACACAATACAATGTCCATAGGGCTGTAATTTCTGTTGCATGTTAAGAGTTAAGACTCAGGGAACGCGCCGGTGATGGGTGATGTGGGGTGGGGGTGAGGGAAGGGGCAGGTTGCGGTTGAAAGTGAAATGATTCTGCTAGGAATATATATATTTCTGAAATTGTACAGGATTGGCACTACAAATATGTGCCTCTGCATATTACTGCTAGATGTAACTATAATAATTTTCAATATTTTCTGTCTTGCCGGAGGTACCCAAGTTTGACCGTCCAGACTATGTCACGAATGGGTAAAACCTTGCTAACCAAGGAGACTCTGCTTGGCCTGGAATTCTGCATGCGCTACCCCACTACCACCACTACCACCACCACCACCACCACCAACATCACCACTGATTGGCTGTTGTTGCTGCTACCACCGGTACAGCCACATCCACCGACCATATCGATGAAAGGGCTCCCGACGACCCAGATGTGCTGCCAGCGATCGCCATGCGATGACCTCATCGATGCAGCCAGAACGGGAACTTGGCACGGGTCCAGATCCCTGCTCTCGAACGGTGTGACTATCAATTGCAGGGACAAGAGATCCAAGGCTCTCCTCTCTACTGGGCAGCTAATGGGTAAAACTGATTATACCGCGTTTCACAATTAAAACCATTCACTCCACTTACTGCCAGTAGTACTGTATATATTTTGTGTACATCCATTGATTTTTTTAAAATTTTTGCTTTAAGATAGGGACTCTGTTGAGTTTGCGAGAGTTTGTTTTAGCAATTTTATTTTGGTTTCAATAGGTGCGTTAGGAAGTGAAAATGCTTTTGGTTGTTTATTTTCATAACATTTGCAAAAATAAAATTACTGCCAAATATTTCAGCATATACTGTACAGTATCAATCCATCTTTTCTAACTTCCCGCCAATATTACATACACCATATTTTTTGTACATATATCTTTTTATGATTTTTTGCGTAAAGGATGGGAATTTGTGTAAGTTTGCTACAGCAATTTGATTGCGTTTTCATTCTTTTTGTTGTCGGTGTATCAGGCAAAATTATAATGTTTGCAGGCTTTGTAGTTGTGAAATTGCCGAACATAAAACCAGTTCTGCAATTATTCAGCACTGCAGTAGTACATGTTATAGGAAATGCTTTTGTTGTGGTATTATGTGGACAGATATGGTTACTTCACACCAAAGATATAATACCTATGACTCAGCTTATGAAATAAAATGTTAGCTTTGGGATACTTTTAAGTGTGATGTAATAATACTGATATTTTATACATGTACATGGAACCATGTGAGGAAAATCCTTGGTACTGTAATTGACATTTGTATATGTCCCAATGACTATTTATTTATCATTTATTTTAATAATTTACACTGACTTATTTCTGTAATGTTTGGTTAAAGACACAGCTCAACATTGTGGACTTCAAATTGAAAAATTGCAAACTTGCTATCTGAGGACATAAGTAGTGTTTGAATATACACATAAACACCCTAGAATTACAAAACTTTTAAAATTTATGCTGCCATGGCAAAATATGATGAATAAACAATTAATACTCGGCGCTGAGTACAAAATAGCCTAAGATCTACACACAGTAAGTCTATGGGAGGAACTGGGTAGGGAATCCGGGCAACTTACGATTTCACCTTTTTAAAGCACTAAATATCATTTTGAAAAAATTTCAGGGCTTCATTTTTAGACCTTATCAAAGACACTGGGTAGCATGGAATCATGTAGCTCAGATTTTTTTAACCGAAACAATGTTATACAATGCCTTTAATTGATGAATTGATCAATCAAGTTAATAATTACCTATTTTATAATTTATTATTAATTATTTAATCAATTATTATTAATTATTATTTACATGTAATTAGTTATTGGGAATGTTCGAATAGCTCATTTTTTAAACGACTTTAACCAAGGAATTGAAGAGAGAGAAGAAAAGATAGCAAATTGAGCTTCACTTTTCTGTTTTCTTTGTTGTTTCCTTCTTGCTATGTCCATTTACAGATGGTTCAACGACCAGATAGTTCTTTATGCTCGACCATAGAGCCTGATATAGAGTTTGTCCGGTCAAATATGGCGGCACTTTCTCCACTTGATGGCTGCTGTGGACAGGAATCACTACAAGCACTAGTCAGCTTCTACGGATAGGTTGGTACACAAACTTTTTTATACCCCCACCCCCCAACGAAAGCTTTGAAGGGGTATAGGAATCAGCTCGTGCTTTGGGATCAGACAGTCGCGGCAGTCAATCAAGACTACTTCTCCAGTTTTTAAAGCATGCTCGATGAAAAAAGGAAAAATGCCTCAAAAACCAAATGAGTCGAAACATATACCAATACATTTTGGCTAGAGGGAATATTTCAGCTGGAAGGATTTGTTTTGAATTGATTTACTTGAGAAAAAAAGAAGCATTAATTTACCAGTATTTAATCTCCAGTCCTGATAAAAATTGACCCCATAGAAAGCTACACAATAAATTTCATTGTCACAACATTTTCAGTTAATAATTGCACAACAAAGAGGAAATGTATGACTATGAAATTTTCACAGCAGATTTACAGTATTCTTTATTCCTGGAGCCTTGTGTCCTAAATGAACTTAACTCTTGACGTGCCTAAGTTGCAGATCTGCACCAAATAATACACATAAAGTCCAAAGAGGTTCAAATCCTGTGGCATGTTAAGAGTTAAAGACACTGTATAACAATGTTTGCAGTTTAAAAAATCTGCGCTTCATGATTCCTCATGCTACCAGTGTCTCTGATATGGTCTAAAAATGGAGCCCTGAAAAAAAATCGCAGTTTAAAACGAACATTAAGTGCTTTAAAAAAGTGAAAATCAATGAGAGACCATTCCAGCTTTCCCCCATCGATTGCTGTGTTGCAGAATTTCCTATCGCCCGAGAATAAATTAATGTGCCATTTGTATCTGCACATATTGCACTAGTGACAGCACAACTGTCCAAACTTTTGTGTTCTGCAGTGTTTATTTGTGGATTCAAACACTGTCAGATATGTCAGATAGCAAAGTTGGACAATTTTTTAAATGGGTCTTCCACAGTGTTATATAGCGTCTTTAAAGGATTATTACCCCCCCCCCCCAAAAAAAATATTATAATATTATATCTTGATGTTGGTATCCTTAAACTTCACAATTTTGTATTTTGATGTGAAAGTGACTTTGTTGTGGATGGGTGAAAGGTGTAATGTGCAGCTTCTTTGAAATCTGAATGTTTTCACCTGTCTGAAATAGAAGAATCTGATTGAGTTATTGTTTATCTGAATGGATGTGAATTGTCTCTTTAGGAAAAAGAAAATCCTTATTCAACCTTGGAGCCAACATGAAAAAATGACAATAAAGAATAAGACAATACATTTAAAATTATTTATAATGTTTTCTTTATTTTTATTTCCAAACTATCACATTTTGCATTCATGGTACTAAACTCGACAAAAAATATGATTTTGGCTGCCTGATGGGGCTACTAAGAGAAAAAAACAAGGCAAACGCCAAGCGTTGTCTCGCCTGCATATCGCAGTCATGAAGAGACTGCATGTCAAAACTATGCTATTTGGTGATTCCACGTCAAAGCCTATTAGCAAGTTATTAGTCCCCGTCGTACAACATTAGCACCAGTTGCCAGTCATGGAAAGTTCATTGACCTTGACTTAAACCTTTAATCAAATTTTCAACTCATCATTCGAACTTGACCTGCACCTTCAAAAGAGAGATTGGCACCTCTTATGTATGAATTAGCGCCCAAATTCCTACTCGTCAAGGATAAGAACGTTATTGTAGTAGTAACAGATCATAGCACAGCTGGCCAGTCATGGAAAGTATCAATTGACTTTGACTTTGACCTTATTTCAAATTCGACTTCATATTTGCGAACTTTGACCTGCCTGCCTTACAAGACAGAGCCGATCCTCTCTGGAATGCAATTTGCCAGGCTGATCCCACCTCGAAGCCCCTATTAGAAATGTTATTGTCCCCATTCCTCCACGGTTTTCTTTCTTTCACCTGTCTTTGTCCACTTGTACAACATCTACTGCACCGTATCCTCCATACAGTCATGCGATAGTTGCATTGACCTTTGAACGTTGACCTTCATCAATTCAACTCTCTCTCTCTGAATTCGAACTTGACCTGCACCGTTCAAGCAGACATGGACCTCTTATATGCAATTTTCGTCGCCAATCCTACCTCCGAAGCGTACTCCCGAAAGTTATTGCTGTGCTACAACATAGGCACGAGCTGCCAGTCCATGGAAGTTCCCATTGACCTTTTGACCTTTACTCAAATTTGGACATCTCATATACCTTCGAACTGTACCTGCGCCTTCATAGAGCATGCGACCTCTAGCGGTATGGGCAACTTTGCGGCGCCATCCCAGCTCCGCAAGCTTATAGAAAAGTTATTGTGTGCTAAAAAACACAATTAGTTGACGACGCCTACGCCGACGCTACACCGACGCCTACGCCGAGATAGTGGATACCTATGTCTCGCTCCGCCTTACGCATGGCAGTCATTGCGAAAGTTCATTCTGACCTTTTGACCTTATTTCAAAGTCGCACTCATATTCGAGCTTTGATCTGCGCTTCAAGAGATGGACTTTGTATATATATTAGTGATCACCACCTTGAAGCTTATATGAAAGTTACTTGTTCATGTCATAACACCAGCACCATATTAGTTGCACGTTCCATGGAAAGTCATTGCCACCCTCTACTTTTGATCCTAATCAAAATTCAAGCCTCACATTCGAACGTTGGCACCTTGCCCACTTCAAAGAGACTGGACTCTTGTCATGATTTCCTCGCGCAATCCTTGCCCTACGAAGGTTATTATAGAAAGTTACTTGTCGTCGCTACAACATAGCGCACAGGTGGTTCCAGTTCATGCGAAAGTTCTATATGACCTTTAGACCTTTGACCTTATGGCAAATTCGACTCTATAATACTCGAACTTGACCTGCGTGCCTTCAAGAGCAATGCGACCTCTGGTTATGCAAGTTGCGCTGGCATCCCACCTCGAAGCTATAGAAAGTTATTGTGTGTACAACACAATTGTTGACGACGCCTACGCCGACGACGACGCCTACGCCGGAAATAGTGATACCTATGTATGCTCCGCTACGCAGGCGAGACAAAAAGTAGAAATATCACTGAAGGTGATTAATACCTTACCTATTTTGTTGTCATAACATGCCATCAACATGGCAACATGGTTTCTGATACATTAATAACAAATGCCTTGCACATCTTCACCTCAAGACCTATCTGTGTGCCAAGAAAGTTCATGAGCATTGCTTTAAAAACTGGAGAAGTAGTCTCGACTGACTGTCCCACTGCCTGACCCAGCACCACCTGATTCCTATATACCCCCTTATGGGGGTATAAAAAGTTTGTGTACCAACCTTTCCAGTAGAAGCTGACTAGTGCTGTAGTGATTCCTGTCAACAGCAGCCAACAGTGGAGTAAAGTGCCATTTGACGGACAACTCTATATCAGCTCTATGGTCGAGCAGTAAATGAACTATCTGGTCGTGACCTCTGAAATGGACATAGCAAGAAGGAAACAAAAAAACAGAAAAGTGAGGCTCGAGTTGGTCTATCTTTCTTTCTCTCTCACTCCTTGGTTAAATCTGTTTTGAAAATGAGCTATCTGAATACTCCCAATAACTAATTACATGTAAATAAATAAATAAATTAATTGATTAAATAATTAATAATAAATTAATAAATAAGTTAAATATTCAACTGATTAATCAATTCATTAATTAAACGCATTGTATAACATTGTTTCCAGTTAAAAAAAATCTGAGCTACATGATTCCCCATGCTACCAGTGTCTTTGATAAGGTCTAAAAATGAAGCCCTGAAAAAAATTGTATTTCAAAATGATTATTTAGTGCTTTAACAAGGTGAAAATCATAAAGTTGACCGGATTCACCTACCCATTTCCTTCCATAAACTTACTGTGTGTAGATCAATAGGACATAATTTTGTACTCGCCGAGTATTATATGTTATTCCTTCATATTTATAGGGCAGTGGCACATAAAATTTTAAACTTTTGTAATTCATAGAGTGCTTTATGTGTTATTCACAACATTAGCTATGTCGCTCAGATAGCAAGTTTGACAATTTTTCAATTTGAAGCTCCACAATGTTAGCCTGTGTCTTTAACATAATACAGAAATAAGTAAAGTAAATTCATTAAAATAAATGAATAAATACAAATAGTCATTTGGACAGATACAAATGTCAATTACGATAACAAGGATTTTCATCACGATGGTTCCATGTACATGTATAAAATTATCAAGTATTATTACATCAACTTAAAAGTATCCCAAAGTACATTCTATATTTCATAAGCTGCAGTCATAGTATAATATCTTTGGTGTGAAGTAACATATTCATGTCCCACTAATACCACAAAAAGCATTCCTTAACATGTACTACTGCATGGCTGATGAACTTGGCAAACTGGTTTTATGTTTCGCCATTCGACAACTACAAGCTGCAACATTATTATTTCCTGATACACCTACACAAAGACATTGAAAACGAATCAAATTAGATGTAGCAAATTACACAAATTCCCATCTTTACGCAAAAATCATAAAAAGATATATGTACAAAAAATATGGTGTATGGTAATATTGGCGGGAAGTTAGAAAAGATGGATTGAATACTGTACATGTATATGCTGAATATTTTGCAGTAATTTTATTTTTGCAAATGTTATGAATAAACAACCAAAAGCATTTTCACTTCCTAACGCACCTATTGAAACCAAAATAAAATTGCTAAAACAAACTCTCGCAAACTCAACAGAGTCCCTATCTTAAAGCAAAAATTTTAAAAAAATCATGGATGTACACAAAATATATACAGTACTACTGGCAGTAAGTTGGAGTGAATGGTTTTAATTGTGAAAACCGGTATATCAGTTTTACCCATTAGCTGCCCAGTAGAGAGGAGAGCCTTGGATCTCCTTGTCCCTGCAATTGATGTTCACCCCGTTCGAGAGCAGGGATCTGGCCCGTGCCAAGTTCCCGTTCTTGGCTGCATCGATGAGGGTCATCGCCATGGCGATCGCTGGCAGCACATCTGGCGTCGTCGGAGCCCTTTCATCGATTGGTCGGTGGATGGTGCCTCACCGGTGGTAGCAGCAACAACAGCAACAGTGGTGATGTTGGTGGTGGTGGTGGTGGTGGTGGTAGTGGTGGTAGTGGGGTAGCGCCATGCAGAATTCCAGGCCAAGCAGAGTCTCCTTGGTTAGCAAGGTTTTACCATTCGTGACATAGTCTGGGACGGTCACAACTTGGGTACCTCCTGCAAGACAGAAAATATTGATAATTATTATAGTTACATCTACAGTAATTATGCAGAGGCACATATTTGTAGTGCCATCCTGTACAATTTCAGAATATATATATTCTAGCAGAATCATTTCACTTTCACCGCAACCCTGCCCCTTCCCTCACCCCACCCCCATCACCATCACCGCCGCGTTTCCCTGAGTCTTAACTCTTAACATGCAACAGAAATTACAGCCCTATGGACATTGTATTGTGTGATGCATATTGCGACTTTGGCGTGTTTAGAGTTAAGGCTTAGAAGATGTGATTCTGGTATCTATAATTCAGTTTGCTATCCTATGTAGGTTTTGGCTTCAGATCACAGTGAAATACAGACTGGAGTCTTGCTGTCAAGTCTGAACTCAAGACTGAAGACTCACACGCAGAATCAGCATCGAGTCACAAACAAAAAACAAATGGCAAAGTTTGAATTGATGCAGAGTAAGTCAGTCTTTGGAACTTCTGAATTGGACACATGCAGTCACACAAAAGAGGGCAGTAAACAAGCATCCATCGTGACCTATGTGGGTGTGAGAATTTCGACACTTTGCTCAGAATCCTACTTCCTGTATCTGTCATTGCTGGCAAATCACTCAGGAAGTCGGCCAGGAGTTTGACTCAAGTCAGCACTTCCACAGGTAGATCGGCCAGACATGGCAGCACCAGGACTTTCAACTTTGGGGAGTGGGGGGGGGGGGTAGGAAGCAATCAAATATTTGGCAAACAGAAAATGAATATGATACATGTATTTATATTAACTTCATGTTGATAAGTAGTAACTACAGCCATTTAGAAGAAAAATAGACTTTTATTTTGGAGGGCAAAATGGCAAAATGGGGGGGGGGGGCAAATCCAACATCCCCATCCAGGTACCACTACTGGAGTATACTACATTTTAAATTGATGGTAGAATATGTATGTATGGGACAAACTAGCAAAAATAATGTTGGTCTCATATTATGTGTGTTAAGTCTTTTCATGAGCAGCAGATGGTGATGAAAAAAAAAGTACTCTAAGGTTGGAAACTTTTGTGTGAATAATATACTTTTCATCTGACTTGATATTTAGTACTATTGCAAATTGATCAACAAATTGTCTATTTTTTTATACTCATAGCTGAAAGATAGCTACACAAATACAAACAAAGCGTCACTTTTATGAAGGCCAGTGTATAGCTTTAGTTGATGTACAAAGTAGTTCATGAATCTTGTCACAAAGAACAGCACCCTCTGCTGAAAATTGTACAGAATGACATACAAGTATGTTGCAATTTTTACTTGATCACCAATCAATTATCTTTATACTTGTACTTAAAGGCAAAATGTTGCAACCTACCCCCCCCCCCAATTTGTGATCATGTGCCATATTCCCACTTCATCAGTTGTGTGGTGGTGGGGGCCACATACTGTACAGCACACTCTTAATTATTCTTTCAACAGATTATTGAGGAAATTGTCTTGTTTACAGTTACCATACTCCCACGATTTAATGGTAAATAATATCAATCACTCCCACAAATTATCACAAAATGACAAAGGGATTCCCCCCAAATTGTATGGTTTCAGAAACAGCCAAACACTATTACTCTCTCATACATACAGTGTACCAGCGACTTAGGATTTGTAGACTTCTATGATTTCCTCACACTCAGTGATTAATTACAGTACATTTACATTTAGAACAGAATTTGGATCTTCATCTGCCATTATCTGCCAAAAAACAACAACAACAATAACAAAAAACATATCTTTAGAGGTTTAAATACTCTGGCATCAAACCAAACTCTTATCCAGTCTTGTCAACTGCAATCATATGTAACAAAAGTTCTCCTGATTTTGAAATATAGTTATGGTATAAAAGGTGATTGGGATCATATACATTGCACAGTTTTTCATATTTTTCAGAAAATGTGCCATGGACGTATGGCGGTAACCCGGGGGGGGGGGGGGGGGGGGTTGGGGGGGGTACTCACGTATATTGGGTATATGGGGATGTACCGCTGCCAAGGGTGACTTTTTCGAGAAAAATCCTTAGACATTGGTCCCCTTTTCATCAAAAAGATCCTTAGACATTGGTCCCATTTTTTCATATTTTCAAATTTTCTTCAGTGCACTTTGCGCGCAAACACTCACAATTTTCAAATTTTCAGCGCGCAATGCTATTTTCAAGTACAAAATTTTTTGAAACCATTATACATGGGTGCCTATTTATGGTAAAAGGATGCTTAGTCCTTAGATATGGGTATGGGTTTGGAGTTCTCAGCAGCACATACCCGCGACTGACTATAATCTGACGTACCCCCCCCCCTAACATTTGTCAATATTACAACAACTGTGAAGTGTTCTGCTGAACTTTGAAGCAGTTATCAGAAAGTTCCAGTGTTAGGTTAAATCTCAATTAATCAACTAACCAAACAAATAAAAACCCATCTCAAATACACATTTGTTAACAAAAATTGGTTCAGTTATGTGTCTCAATATTTTGTAACTATTATACATTTTGGAGTAATGTGTGTCAATCCATATACTACACTTTTTTAGAAAAATACTATCATGCTTACTTACCTAACAACTTTGAAAATCATGTTTCTCATTAAATACTAGAATGAAAAATTAAATGATGTACAATAATATGTAATGAAAACAATTCCACATACATAGACTACACACTTCAGAAAGAGAGAGAGAGAAAAAACCCCAGTTATCCTATTCTTACCAGTAATTTTATTTAATCTCATTTTAATTATCAATAAACATTTGGATTTGATATGTCATTACACACGTACATCATTTTGAGCACTGCTATACATTTTGCTTACATGAACCAGGTATGTCATGTGTTAACACTATGGGAACTACAGAACTTTGGAGGCTACAAATTAACTTCCAAATAATCTTCAGGTATTATGCTGAAAATCTAACGTTGATTTTCCTGGTAATTTGTACTTCCCATATTTGGTGCAATTCACATATTGCAGACTCTTCCCTTTTATGCATACACATCCCATGATTTTTGTTTTTATTGATCCAATATCATATTTCTAGCAACAAACCATGCTCTATTCTCAAGTTTTAAATGCGTGAAAAGAGCAGTACTGTTGGGGTTTTTCCACCATTCCGTGAAAAGTAGTCGGAAAAGTAAACAGAACGTTTATTTTTTATTTTTTTGTTTAGCTCTCTTTTGTTCTCCTTTTATTATCTCCATGCACAAGGTCACACCAATGGCACACGCATAATAGAGTCAGCATACGTCAAGTTCATGTCAAATTATACAGAGGTTGTTTGAATCCGGTCCTTTTTTGAATAAATGGGAAATTATAAATATGTACTATTGATTCTGTTCAGAGTTATCACAATCTATTAATTAAATAGATCACAAACTTGCAGAGGTGTAATTTTTAGAACTGGTTTCAGAAATTTAGAAATTGCCAACAAAATTGCTCAGTCTATATTTTATTTCATTTTGCCCAGGGCTAGTAAAAACACTTTGTTATAATAGAATTTTGTTAAGGGCTGCAAAAAAATACAATACAAAGAAATTTCAACACTCAGACTGGAAAAAATGTATTTGTTATAAAAAGATTTTGCTATAATCAGTATTTGTTTTTTTTTCAACAAGAGCCTGTACTTGAATTCAGTCTGGAAAAAAAGAAAACTTATGACCTGTGACATTTTTAAGGACTTGTTATTTTGTTATTCACTGATACATGTAGTGTATAATCTCTAGTGAAAGCTGACAAGTCAAAAGATGTACCAGTCCTTTACATGCTTGAACTCATTCAATTAAAAAGTTCACTCATGCCAAATTTAGCCATGCAAATATTGTGTTTGCCTGATAGGAGCTGTCCAAACATAATTATTTTTTATCAGGATGTCAAGTTCATTGAATATACATGTAGTACACAGTCCTGAATAGATTTCAAATGGTTTGGTTTTCATACTATGCACAATGTGTAGAACTACATGTATACATTGTAAAATGCACAGTTCATACAGTGCTTCGACACATATGTTACCATGGAGGTATATTGTATCACTTATGAAATGAAACTGTGGAAAAAGCATTAAATCATTTCCATTTCTTGTTTTCTTGAATTGTACTGGTATGCAAATACATGTAGATCCAGAATCATCATCTCTTACAGACACTATATAACATTGTGGAAGCTCCATTTGAAAAATACATGTATCAAACTCCGCTATATATGACATACATGATAGTGTTTGATGGACAAAAAAAAACACCCCAGAAAACAAACTTTAGACAGTTATGAAGTCATAACCAAACTGCTTACAGATAAAAATTAGCACATGAATTATTGTCAGCTGCTAAAAATTACAGGACACAGTCATTCTATGGGGAAAAACTGGAATTGTCACAGATTCTTACTTTTTAAAAGCATTTTACGATTGTTTTGAATTGAAGTTTTTTCAGGGCTTCAATTTTAGACTCTCTCAGAAATACTAGTAGAATGGGGGATCACGTAGCTCAGATTTTTATTTATTTTTTTAACTGGAATCGTTGTTACATGTAAATGATGGCTTCAACATATCACACATTTTTGAACAGTGCAACATTTAACAAGTTTTTGAGTGTAGTAGTGTTAAAGGGAGAAGGAGCCAGCAACTAACAGGCATTTAAGAAAAAAATTGAGTTCTTACCAACCAATCAGATCGCACATGCTCTGGTCGGAAGCTGACCATGCGTGACCGATGCATGCCACCCAGCGTGTGTTAGTCACGCCATGGTAATGTATGCACTGTTTGAATCTCCTCCCCCAATGTATAGCATTTTCTCCAAGTTTTATCCCGGGATAAAACCTCCAAAGACGTAAAATAAACACAAATTAACTAATTTATAGGGCCTTGCTGAGGGTGAGTATCACACAGTACCCCTTATTTAGGCTGTCTTTATCACCATGTACCATAATTCTCACAATACTCACAATGTATTTTTTTTTCTTAACTTATGCCTGTTAGTTGCTGGCTGATCCTTCTCCCTTTAACTTCACACAGCTTTAACTTTTTATACATGCATGGTACAGAAATTTTTTGTTAAAAGTTATAGATACAGTTACAGAAGCATAGTTAGTTTTATTTCAAAGTTCACAAGATTTCAGAAGTTACACAAGATCTTGTAAAATTCTTTATTAACCCGTTGGAGACGATTTGTTTTTGCTTTAACACGTATTTCCCATAGACCTCGTGACGAGATATCTCGTCACTCGTCTTCAGCGGGTTAAGGATCAATAGATGTGCCTATGCAAAATGTATAGAATTTCACAGAAAATTCATGATAAAATGTTGCATTTATAGGCAAAAATGTAAACCTGTTATTTTTATGAATAATTCAGTGAAGGCTATTCCTCTACACTATAAAAGGGTAATAACAAATAGCATTGCTTTTTTAAATCCAAAAATAAGATGCAAACTGGGATGAAAGCATCCAATCTCAGTCACGTTGTCGTGCTCATTATACTGGAATTGGCTTTTTATTTTTCAATTAACCCATTTACACTAAGATTTTGTAATACCCATAGAGTTAATGAATGGAACATCTGGTTTCCGAAGCAAATAGGTTAAATATACATGTACTACTGTAGGTGTTAAAAAAAAATTGGTTAATTTTGATATGTACTACTAACACAAAATCTATACACCAGATAATACTGGCATGAGTTTTAGTTATAGCTAAAGAGTGAACATTTTTGCTGGAGGTGGTTTTCATAGGATATCAATGATCAGTTTTTAGTAATTTATGCTTATTTAAAAAGTTAAAGTTTAGATTTTCCTCAAAATCCAACCCCCTGTACAAAATTGAGACAGTACAGAAATCGAATGGTGTATGTAAGAGCAACAGACAATGGCTGTGGATAATTAGTCTAGCAGTCGCTAGGCTACTAATAAATATTAATAAAGCATTAACCTGGACGTAACGAAACTGGCATAACAAAGTTTCCAACGTGTGCTATTCCAGCCACTGTCCATTGCTTGAATGCTATTGTGTGGGGACTAGACACACACTCACACACACACCATTTGATTTCTGTGCAGTCTCACTTTTGTACAGGAGACTGGATATTGAGTCAAAATCTGAACTCTAACATACATGTATAAAAAATACGCATTAATTACATATAATTGAACATGGATATCGTATTGAAACTACCTCAACAAAAATGTGCACTCTTCAGCTATAACTCATACTTATGCCAGTATTATCTGGTGTATAGTTTTTGTGTTACTACATATTAAAATTAACCAATTTTATTTTTAACACCTAGTATATGTAGGTCACAGCAACTTAGTTTTCTCATTTTTCAAAAGAAAAAAAAAGTTTTTCTCTGACAATTTTTGGAAGTTAATAATTTTTAGTAAACACGCTACTGACATAACATGGACACCAAAAAGGCAACAGAATTCTTCTGTTACTTACTTGCTGAATACTTTTGTTTTCAAAGGCATTGATCCAACATTCCAGTTCAAACTTTCAAATACTCACAACACTATCACTCCTTCAGATAAGCCTATCCCCTTTTTCGACTATCTACCTGTACTTAGTACCTGTCCCCACACTAGAGCCCACAAATCCTTATTTCAGATAATCCATCTTTACTGTTGGACCAGAAAAACCCTCTTTTCAGACCAGGTAGTCCCCTTTGTCAAACCACTAAGCCCCCCTTTCAAATACCAGTCCTGTTATTGGACCAGCAAACCCATTCAAAAACTACTGAACCTTTGGACAATCAGGCCTATCTCACTGAATTGAAAAATTATCCATTAAAGCCCAAGTATAGTTTTGATTGAGCAAACAACTTTTAAAATAATCTTCCACAAAGTATTGTATTGTCATGTCAGACATCACAAAATGACATGAAACCCTACTAGAAATTATTTACTACACTATGACATCAGACATATCGTCATTTTTTAATTATCAAGGTTGGAGATATCACAATCATTTCCACTGGTAAAATGTCAGGGGCTCTCCAACCTTTCTATTTTTATCAATTTCTTTCAAATGGAAGGGTTTCAGAGGCTGCGATTTTCGGGTCAGTAAGAGATGAAATGGATATGGATACTGTAGATGGTATCTAAAAAATACAATAAGAGACAATCTCATTTTTCAATACTTACCAAAACTATTCATTGCCTTTAGTTTACTACTACAGTAGTTGGTTTTGCATTTACTTAATATTGAATCATGACCTGGAGTGTACAATATTTGCTTGAATGTGCAATGTGTATTCTAAAAGAAATGATTTTAAAAAAAACATTGTAAAGGAAATAATTTACAATTAAAAATTATTAATTCTTTCATTGCTACTGAATACACTTAGAATAGTTTAGTGTACAATATTTGCTTGATTTTATAATGTGTATTCTGAAAGAAATGATTTGAAAATAAAACATCATATTTATAGAAAATAATTTACAACTAAAAATGAATAGTCTGATAGAGTTTTTGATATACAGCACTAAGAGAGTTATAATAATACAGTTTAAATACTTACAAATACGACACTTTCCTGAATTCCTGGTGCACTTTTTTAATCCGCAAATGCTTAATCCATTGATTCAGAGAAAAAAAATTCTCAAAGATGAAGCACATTTGTAAACTTACAACAATTATAACCAGATGTATGTAAAAGATCCTATTTTTCTATATCCTCTGCTCACAAATCAATAATTATACTGGTATATCCTTAAAGAACTGCAGGTTATGAATGTCCTCTCCCCATTCCAAATGGAAAACCCCATCTGATTACAAGTATGTGTACGTGGCCGGCCTACACACCGACAGTCCAATTGACATACTACCACAAAACACACAGAAATACATAGAAACGTAAACCACAGTATCCTAGTCCTATTCTGTACAACTTCAATGGACAGCATAGTCTTCCTTCAAGACCTTTCTTTTCATATACAAGTACAGGCTGTCCATTGTTTGTCCTGTTATTAGCAACATTGAACAACTGTAGGGATCTTATGTCAAACAGCAAAAGGCATACAGTAATGATATATCATTTTACATATTTGGTTGCAATTTAATCTTTTAAAAGCTTTCATTCTAATAAAGCAAAGGATTTGGGCAGTTTTTTAGGGTAGGCCTATATTTACATTATGTGCTTTGATATTGCAATTTAAAAGAGTAAGAAAAAAAACCTACACATTAATTAACATTAACCAGTAGAATTTTCTATAACATGATACATGTACATGTAGCTTTTACATGTAGGCCTATGTACAAATCCAATTCAATTCAATTCACAATGAAATTTACATTGAAATACCTTATTAAAAATGTCTTGAATCAAGACTAGGAGTACTTTAATCTTTGGTACATGGCAGTTAGGGGAAGTCCCATTCAGTTTAATATCCTATTAAGCATTCACATGCATGCATGAATGGATTCTCCATAGAGATACAGTGTATAGAGCATTTCGAACAAATGTGGCATGGGGTACGGTGACAATTAGGGGATGGTCTGGGACAGTGAGTATTGTGCCACCCCAACCCCCCCCCCCCGAAAAAAAAAAAAAAAACAGGTGGGAGGGGGGATAAAAGTGGCTGAAGGATTAGCCTGGGAATGCAATTGTTTGCTTCATGAATATTCAAGCATCATACAATATTCATTTTCAATTGTCAATTGTGTAATGTTTCCTGGAAGTATTCAGGGAATTTTGCAAATACTGAGGGGAAATGATGTATCATTACAAGTGAAAATATTGTTGGAATAATAACAGGGAAACACCCTGACTGTTCTAAATGTCACTTTGATCCTTATAAAAAAAAATATTGTGTAACATTCAACGCAGTGTATAGTTTTGGCAAATAGTGAAATAAAGCAATTTTCTAATTTTTGTTGTTGTTGTTAAGATATATGCTTTAAAGGCAAAGTCAACCCTAATATTACATGTAAGTTGGTTTTGATAAAAGGAGAACAATGAGAGAAACATATTAAAGCCCAAGTTAGTTATGGGGGATATTATTTGTTATTTGAAAGCTTTATGCCCCAAAGTCATAACCCTGCAATAATAGATTCTGAATGTCTTTAGTTTTTTTTTTTTATTAATTAATGAAAATCTCGGGGAGGGCCAGAGATTTTTGACTTATATATTTTACATTATAGCATCCAAAGGGTTTATAAGGTGTTAAAGTTATATGAGGTATACCTCATCTGAAAGAGCAGACTCTCCCCTTTCAGATGAGGTATAAAAATGCCTTTTTTAACCCTTTGGATGCTATAATGTAAAATATAGTCGAAAATCTTGGGGGTCCCCCCTGAGATTTTTCATTAATTAATTTTAAAAAAAAAAACCTAAAGACATTCAGAATCTATTATTGCAGGGTTATGACTTTGGGGCATAAAGCTTTCAAATAACAAAAAATCCCCAAAACTTAACTTGGGCTTTAATGAAGGTTTGGCGAAAATCCTCCAAAGAATAGTGGAGTTGTGAAGTTTCAAAGTTTTAATGTTGTGACATCACAAACAAGCAGCTCACCATACATCATGTAATATCCATTTAATAAATTGCCACTTTTTATTGGTTCATGATAATTGAATGCCTTTTTCCAGAGAAGCATGTATGAAATAATGTTTCTAATTATATATTGAATGCACAGGTTTCTGAGAAATGGCACTTTATCTTTAAGGCCTGAGATTCACACCCCTGTAAAATACATTCAGTTTTACAATTAGTGCAAAAGAAGTAAAAAACAAAGTTGGGGGGGGGGTTCACTGTTTTGACAATTTAAAAATCGCAATACCTGTACATCATTGTATACAATCTACAGGATTTTTGTAAATTGACTTCCCCCTCCCCCTTGTTAAACAATGTATTTTAGTGAAAAGTTTTTCCCCCCTTTCCCAAGAACTGGGTTTAAAATGACTGAAATTTGATAAACGTGCGCGTACTGTTCACAAAATTTGCAATAATTTCAAGTGCATGTAATCAGTTTGATCACTTCAGACAATCAATGTACCTGTATTCTCACTCTAAAAAAAAATTAAAAAATACAACTCTAACAAGGTCAAAAGGATGCTGGAATTGTTTTTTGTCTAGAATACAAAGTGATAAAGATCAAAAGAGCAAATATTTTTGTGCATTGCATGTGTGCGTTTCTCAGGATATATAACCTGTTAAAAGGGCAAGGATCTATGAACTGTTTATATTCCTGAAGCTACGCAGCTCCCCTTCCCCACCCACCCACGAAAAAATATTTATTCAGCTGATTGGTTAATTTCTGATTAGACAGAACTGTACTGAAGATGTGGATCATGCAAATAAGATTAACAAGTTTGTGGTAAACACTGAGAGACATGAAGTGCTAAATTTGTTACTATGTAACATTATTTTATCAGGCTTTGGCAAAGTGCCAACTACCATATGAAACCATGACTAAAATACACATGTATTCACGTACATCACATTATGAAGGGGTGGCCAATTTTAATCAAGTCACTAAAAACGTCAATTAAAATCTTGATTTCTTTTTTAATCCATGATGTAACATAAAGGGACCGTAAAGTCCCAAGTCGTGGGCGTTTGGAACTGGCCCGACTCGGGTAACATTCGGGAATGCCCGTATACTTTCGGAAAACGAGCGCGCACGAATTGTGTGCAATTCCCTATGCAGCACGTATTCACCCGAAGAAAGGCGAACTAAGCCCAACTGACCCTCATCGGCAATTCTGTTTGCAGCTCCGCGATTGTTGTTACGCACCACTACACTACGTAGCATAGAGTTCAGTGTTACGCACAGCCTTGCAATAGGGGCAAACGTAAGGTAAATAAACGTACATGGATTACGAGCGGCGCGTCCCTTTAAATCAATTCATTACTGTTTTAAAGTATAGTTTTGGTCAATCAAACAACTCTTTGTCAATCTTTCACAAACTATATTACTGCCACCCCAGACATTAGAAAATAACAATAAACCTACTGGAAATTGTTTATTCTGACAACTTGTGATGTTTTTTTTTTTATTAATTAATGAAAAATCTCGGGGGGGGGGGGACCCAAGATTTTCGACTATATTTTATAGTATAGCATCCAAAGCGTTAATAACATGTTAAGGTTATCTGAATTATACCTCAGCAGAAAGATCAGAGTCTGTTCTTTCTGCTGAGGTATAATTCAGATAACCTTAACACCTTTCTTAATTACTTAAAAACAAATAAAAGACATTCAGAAACTTATTGGTGTGATGTGACCTTTGGGCATAAAGCTTTCAAATAAAAAAAAAAATCACCAAAACTAAACTTGTGTTTTATGCTGTGATGTAAGTTATAATGTGATTTTTAAATCATGTCTTTTACATTTAAATCTTTATTTATTTATTTTGTTTGGCATCATTGTAACTCCAAGTATCACATACTGTACACTAGTGCACGTCATAAAATGATAACGCCTACAATTTTAGAAGACTGAATAGTCAACCACTTCAGGCTAACATGAGATTTCCTGAATTTGTAACATATCCAGTGGTATACAAATTAGAACATGCCTTTGATAATCAAACAGCAATGACCCAGTTTGAAAAGAAAGAAAAATCATTTGTTCTTACAGGAAACTTTGAGAACAATTAATTATGAATAGATAATAGAAATCAAGCATTTCATCCTGGAACAAATTCTGCCAAATATGGAACTAAACTGTATAGTGAATACATCATTTCTTCTACTGAAAAAATAAAATGCACCACTTGAAGGCATGGTATTGTTTGGTACATGCAAGCAAATAGAGTTTTTTTTTCCTATCTCAAGTACTGTTTTGCTTACATTTGATTAATGATCTAAAGGCTTTTAGTTCAAGAAATTACTCAATTACAATGTGAGAGGGAAACCCCCCTCCCTGTCAGTTTGCCCATACCCTAACAATTAATACATGTATCTGCTCACTTAACATTTAACAATGACATAATATCAATAGGTTTGACGCATTTCCTGGTGATGGAAATGAAAATGCTGTAAGTTTATGAAAGACTGATGAAATTTGGTCAAGTTGACAAAAACAATTAGCTCTATTGTCAATGTGCAGCACATCAGTCATTGTCCAAAGTGGGGCGTGTACTGTAAACCAACACTCAAAATATGCTAGAGGAATATAGAAAATGGCCCTACATTGTACATGTATTTTGTCTAAAATTAAGTAAAACTGGGTGATATAAACATGCAAACTATGCAAGAAGGAAGGGCAACATGGCCCCGCATTTTATTTCAAAGTAAGAAATCTCCAGAGTAATACTTTTTTTTTCTTAAATTGCACCACTATATTGTATGGATGTGCCCCCAAAAGCAACCTATTGCCTCCAAAATTCTCTAATGTCCATAGAGTTAGTATGTGACACACCCAGTTTCCATAAGTAACAGCTTAGTTTGACATGATCTATTATTTAATCCCCACTAAAAATCAAATTTACACGTTTAAGTTTTATTGAGACTATGCCAGGAAACTATGAAGAAGAACCTCTTCCATTTTATTTATTTATTTACTTATTTATTTATTTATTTATTTATTTATTTATTTATTTATTTATTTATTTATTTATTTATTTATTTATTTATTTACTTACTTACTTACTTACTTACTTACTTACTTACTTACTTACTTACTTTATTTATTTATTTATTTATTTATTTACTTACTTACTTACTTTATTTATTTATTTATTGACTTACATTTATCTTTTTAACGACACTTTATCTAATTAGTATGCAAGGTTAGCAATTTATATCATTGATATTTTATTTTGAAGAAAAAAAATTAGAAATTGTTTTTGCATTTATTTATTTATTTAAAATTATTAAGTTTAATATTAATTTTGTTATAATCTGTTACACACTATCATTTGCACATTTGAATGTACTAAAAACTAAAAAAAACTACCCGAAAAATTGGACTTCCATTCCAGATTGAACTACAATATTTACAGTCACCTTTAAGTCAAGAGTGGGATCAATGAACTGTTATTCAAACATTGAAACATTCTGGTGATCAAACATTGAAATGAAACATGCCACAGCAAAATTAATTGACAGAAAAAAAATCAAAAGAACTGTAAACAACAGCTATTTGTGTACAAGTATGTGATAATGGATGGTTCTCATGACACTGATATTCATTAACACCAAGTGAAGAAAAAAAACAGGGAATTTCCCCTATACTACAGACGACCTTGCATAGTAATATCCTTATTATATATTAATCCAAAGTTTCAAAACTGATAACACGGGTCACTTACTGTCTGCACTGTTGACAGAGCAAATTAATTTACAGATGGTATATTGTACGTTCAATTACAGAAACTACTTCAGCACTGTATGTCTTTCTGATAATAGCAGCACAAAACTAATGAAGGTTTTATCCCCACCCCAAAACTAATTTGATGATGAGCATGCTCTACCCAACTTTGAACCGAGACCAAATATTATGTTGACATATTTTAAAGTGAGTATTTTTCAATACATAGGTTACTGTTTTGCACAGACTCCATCCACTTGAAGAAAACTACATACAATACAGTGTTCAAAAGAATTCCCATTGCTTTCATCTTCATTAAGTCCATTAATTTATCACATTTATTCATCACTAATAAATTTTAATCATGATCTTCTTCTTCGTCGTTGTCTCCTCCTCCTCTCTCTCTCTCTCTCTCTCTCTCTCTCTCTCTCTCTCTCTCTCTCTCTCTCTCTCTCTCTCTCTCTCTCTCTCTCTCTCTCTCTCTCTCTCTCTCTCTCTCTCTCTCTCTCTCTCTCTCTCTCTCTCTCTCTCTCTCTCTCTCTCTCTCTCTCTCTCTCTCTCTCTCTCTCTCTCTCTCTCTCTCTCTCTCTCTCTCTCTCTCTCTCTCTCTCTCTCTCTCTCTCTCTCTCTCTCTCTCTCTCTCTCTCTCTCTCTCTCTCTCTC
>JZLH01S0171542.1:56275-67825 GCA_001188425.1 Eucidaris tribuloides | reverse complement strand
TGGTTCACATTAGTACAACAGATGCTACATGTATGTTGTACATTTTGGAGATTCCACAAAATAGGCAACATTTGATCTGATGACAATTCTAACCATAACCTTAAATACCTTACCAAACATCAATCATATCTTAATAATGTAAGCAAAAATAACTCTAAACCTGACTTTATTTTTTGTTATCACAGCTATAGATATGTTAAAAAAAATCCTTTTTAGTCCTTACATGTACATTGTATATCACAGATAGAATCTGTCCTTAGAAATCTTAGAACTATTTTTCAATGTTTCAATGTTTAGTCACAGAAAATACAAAAAATGCTTTTTAAACAAATTAATGTGCATCCCTCCATTGAATTTGCTCAAAGTACATACATATTTGTCAAAACATTTACCCAAAGATATGTAAATTAGTTAAATTCTATCACATTAAAGGCACTATATAACATTGTTTCCATTTAAAAAAAAAGTGGGCTACATGATTCTCCATACTAGTAGTCTTTGAGAAGGTCCAAAAATGTAGCCCTGAAAAAAATTACAGTTCAAAATTTTCATTAAGTGCTTTAAAAGAGTAAAAACCATTGAGAGACCATTCCATTTTGTCCCCATACACTGCTGTGTTGCAGATTTTTCTATCGGCCGAGAATAATTCATGTGCCAATTTTTATCTGTACATATTTTACCAGTGACAGCACAACTGTCTGAACTTTTGTGTTCTAGGGTGTTTATTTGTCTATTCAAACACTGACAGATATGTTAGATAGCAAAATTTGACAATTTTTTAAAAAGGTCTTTCACAATGTTATGTAGTGTCTTTAACATTTGGGTTATGAAATGTATTTACACTTCATGTACATTGTACATTTACTGTACACCTTCAGTAGCCCCCCCCCCCCCCTAAAAAAAAAATCCCCTTTTTGTTGGCTAGGCTGTGTAACTACATGTATGTGGTTGAATGTAGTAGTCACTCATGATTTGCAATACACAGAAACCCAACATGATGACATACATGTATGTGTAAATAGTACCCTGGGGTACCAAATAGAAATCTGCCATTTTGTGGAATTATAATTTTTCAGTGCTGTACCCTGGGTTACCAAATCATCTAAAAGTTGGTTTTTAGTGTATTTTTCTATGTTGAAAAGCACTTTTCAGGTAGAATGTTTTATCAAAGTGGTATCAACACAATGACCTTAAAAATGACACTTTTAATGTCATTTCCATCTGATTTTGGGTCAGTTTATGTTTGTATGTGTGCACCAGTGCATTAGCTGCACCTTTACTATTCAACTGTATTTCTAATAGACACAAGAGGGTGCTACACAACATGATACCCCAGGGTACAATGGTACCCGGAGTAGTGCATCACACATCGCCCACAAGTTACAAAGCAGTTAATAATACAAAAGTACATAATGTGTTGACATCTTCCATAGATTCACAATACAGCAAGTATAACTTTCATGTTGTTGTGTTCTTGGCTTGTAAAAGGAATTAAGGTAAAATTGTTCACAATGTTAAAGATTCAAGTAAATGTACCTTTCACGGAGCTATATGGGCTGAAACGTCAGAGTTTGTGAAAAAAATAATCATTAATTATAAAATTTTACTGAAAAAACAACCTCGACACTTTAATCATTTGAACTTAATACCAAAATACACAATATGATCAAAGTACATGTAGGATTTGGTAAATATCATTACTTCCAAATATTCTATCAATTCTTTTCATTTAGCTCAATCAAAAGTGAAAAAATGAAATATAAACCAATGTCATTCACTTCTGATGTTCATAGGTCACATTAAATGCACTAGCTTGATTATTACATTAACCATTAAGCACCAGCTATTCAGGAACATGTATCAAGGTCATTTTCACTATGTCCTCATCCACCAGTCCACCACTGAATTGACCTCTTTCACATTCAATTATTTGCTTTTGAACATGAAAGTAACTTTTTTATGACGTCTTAGTTAAAAATTTGAGGGCCAACCTCACAAAAGTTCTTTTCAAAAGCAGCAAACAGACTGGTGCACCTGTTCAATACTGACCTGGGTCGAAAACTTGGATTATGTGTGCATTGTATTTCATATCATTAAAGTTAAAGTCAGTTTGCCTGCAGCGAAGAAGGATGAATCATTATAGTTCTTGTCATCCATTGAATTGTTTCTTTGAGGATTATAAAATCTGGGGTTAAATGCAGCATACACTATTGTTTCCAAGAAAGCCCACGAGAACAGCCTTTCCTCATTCAAAATGCTCATGAAAAAAAAAAGCTTGCAGAGAGCTCACAAGAAACTATTGTTGATGCAATCTTATACAGATTTTGTGAATTCGTCAAAACCTTTCAGGGAAGAACAATTAATGTCAATTTTCTTTCAGCCAATCACAAGACATCTCATACCACGTCATTACCAATTAATTCACCTTTTTAAATTCACAAGCCCTACATGTATGAATACTATGATGAAACAGAAGTCCTTTGATGGCAAAGTGGTGCTGTTTTCAGAGTTTTGGTAAAAGAGTGTTCATTGAAAACAGATAAATTCAAGGAAAAAGTATGAGTATAGATACATTCGAGGAAAAAGAAAAGGTCACAGCATTCTTAATAAATTTGACATTTCATTTATCAATTGCAGGATAAAACAGTATGTATGTACAGGATCCACAAACAGACACAAGTCTAATCTAATAAAGCCACTGGCTAACATTTACCACAGTTAAAAAATGTGAGCTACATAATCCTGGATGCTCCAAGTGTCTTTGATAAGGTCTAAAAATGAAGCCCTGAAAATATTGTATTTCAAAATGATTATTTAGTGCTTTAAAAAAGTGAAAATCGTAAGTTGACTGGATTCACCTGCCCATTTCCTCCCATAGACTTACTATGTGTGGATCTAGGCTATTTTTTACTCGCCCCAAGTATAAATTGTTTATTCATTCATATCTTGCCAGTGGCAGCATAAATTTCCTAACTTTTGTATTCTAGGGTGTTTACTTGTCCATCCAAACACTACTATGTATTTCAGATAGCAAAGTTTGACCATTTTTTAATTTGAAGCTCCACAATGTTAGCCTATCACTTTATAACTGCCACAAATTGAATTATTTGTAATAAAATTTGTATTTTATTTATTACATTTATATCACATGCGTATACATGTCATATACTGTAATCTCATATTATATTATAAATATTATGTTATATTATTTTCCTGCTGTTTCTGTATTTTCTGCATTAACTCTTACAGACAACATTGTGGAAGACCCACTGAAAAAAATTGTCTAACTTTGCTATCTGACATATCTGACAGTATTTACATGGACAAATAAACACCATAAAACACAACAATTCAGACAGTTATGTTGTCACTTGTAATACATATGTACAGATAAAAATTGGCCCACAAATTATTCTCGGCCAATGAAAATTCCTTAATTCAGCAGTCTATGGGGGAAAACTGGAAAGGTCTCTCAGTGATTTTTATTTTTCTAAAGCACTTAATGATGCTTTTGAACAGTAATATTTTTAGGGCTTCATTTTTAGATCTTGTCAAAGACACTAGAAGCATGGGGAATCATGTAGCTCACATTCTTTTAAAATGGAAATATTGTTATACGATGCCTTTAACATGACACAGGATTTAAATCTCTATGGACTTTGTGAGAATTATTTGGTGCAGATCTGCGACTTCAGAATTAAACCTACACACAAACTTTAATACATGAACATGTAGCTGCACATTGAGCCGACACGTGCTTCTTTCATTAAATGTGGTCACTAGAACTTTAAGAAGTGGTAGCAACCTTTTTTTTTTATGTGGTGGCCATGCATGCAGAACAGCTTGTGACATGCAAACGAAAAGTTGAACATACATCCTCTAATTGAATTTTGACTGGTTTCTGGTAAGATCTAACAGATTTTGATTAAAATGCTAACTTTATGAAATTGTTCCATGTTCATCGAGTGTAATATCAATGTCAATTCAATAGTATTTCATTTTCATCAAATATGATATTGCAAATATATGATAACTTTCTAAAATTGTTCATAAAACATCTACCATCAGACATACAAATATACATGTAATATGTTGATAAAACCTTTCATTCCTTTTTTTTGTATTTGCCTATGATAAAGTTGTCTATTGTTTACTGTACATTATACTCTACAACATGGTCTGAGAGGTTATTTACAAGTAGCCTCCTCCCCCTCCCCCCCCCCCCTCCCACCACCACCTTCGGACCATTTTGATAACTGTGCAAATCAAAAATAAAATGTATATACCTGTATTTAAGTTGTCAGTACCATTTCAGAAAATATCCTCAGTCCCTAGTCTGTAGACGGAAAGCATACTTGAATTACTTGTAAATACTTTGGTGAGTTTTAGTGACAATTGCTATGGAACCTACACGTTAAACTCAATCCTAACCCTAAATCTAATCCTCACCCTAAAGTGAACCCAAAACCCAATGATAAGCCCGACTTTTACTGTTTGTCTTTAGGGATCTATCATTACTGCACCTGTTACACAGTGTGTCTGCCACATGCACACAGGAAACAAAAATAGTCAAAGCGTATTAATGGTGTAGCTGAAATTTTAGCAATAAATTCTTCAATAAATGACACTACGTACATGATGTATGATCATGACATGGATTGTTGGACTTTTTCAGAGCGGCCAACTTTCATCATTCCTTTCAGTATTTAAATTTCACAACAACAAAATCAGCAAATTTTGCCATAATTTCAATCAAAATCAGTAATTCTTACACAAATGCAGTAGAATTACACAAAACTGATTTGATAAAAGTAGTATTTTTCATTCATCTGTCAGTATTCTTTGTCACTTTCAGTAGAAATTACTGAAAATCAGCTCTCCTTTATACAAATTACACTTTTTGTGAGTTAATCATCATTGTTCCATTTCAGGAACATGATATATCCAAACAGTAACTACTGTAAAAACAGTAAGAATCATTAAATTTGAAGAACCAAATGCAACCAAAGGAGATACAGTGTAGTACAAACATTCAAAGCAAATGTCAGGCTATTCTAAATATTTTATTTTTAAAACCAGTCTCTTAAAATGGTTGAAATCAGAAGATGAGATGATTTATGACTTGGTTTCATATTGGATGTGATTAATGTACATATCTTACAAGAAAAAAATGAAAGCTATCGAGCACTTACCTCAATGTTTGATATGATGATATCAACTGTTGTCAAGATGTGAAAGAAAGCCTGCACTTTCATGAGAACTGGGGTACTCAAATTCATCAATCAAACTGTCACAATTACATGTATTACCAGTGAAAAACTGCACAAAAAGCAAGAATTCCTAGCAAACAATCTCGTTCACTAAAGTGGGAAAACTGGAACTGTCTCAAATCCCCAAGATAAAGTATGCTTTCTTCTGCAGAAACACTCACAAGGCCTTTGTTGCAAAGCACATGCATAAAAGAAAAATTTGGACTGTTGTACAGTTATATGCAAATTTCATGAAATTATGCATGGAAACTATATTAGGCACGTATGCAGCATGTGTTGCAAGGTATGGGTAAAGTACAGGCACCCAGCTGTGAATGTTATTCAGCTGAGTACAGGCCAGCTTTAGACCACACCCACCTGCCCATCAAAGAGATCACCATGCACATTTCATCGCATCAGCCAATCAACGGGCAAATGGTGTGGACCAATCAGACACTTCATTTGCCAAATCAGAGGGTCCGCCAAGTCTGTGCCGGGCATAAAACTAGGGCGTATAAAATACTCCCCACAAAACAGGTTGTGAACTTTTGCCAGTAATTATTATAGTTAAGTGCATACCTCCTTTCTAAAAGAAAATAAGTTGTTACCCAAATATAAATCATCCCACATTGCATGTACTGCTTGTTAGCCACATGTACAAGTTGTACCTCTATAGCCATGTACTTTACATAGTTCTGCCAAAGAGTGATACTGTACCTGATCTCACTGGTATGTTTCCTATGTAACCTGTACAGACCACAAGATCATCATACCATATGGAGGGTCACCAGTCACCACATCAAACAAAGTATTGAGTGCCTACTGAACTTAAAATAGCCTGGTACAGTATACAAATTCACACAGCTTGTTCAAACATTAAATATTCCTTCTAGTTCTACCATTCATAATGAATTTTAAAAACATCTATTGACAGTACCTGGTCAACATTCAAAAACAAACACAGCAAATATCCCTTCTATTTCTGACCACAGTAAACATCACACAAAAAAAACTGTAAACAGTTTTTTTTTTAAATAAATGCAGTTTGTGGCTATTATGTGTCTCCATTTTTCTTCACAAACATTAAACAGATTGAAGGGGTTTTCCCACAGCTATCCCTATAATGATAGTGTCACTATTGTGTACATCTTCTTTACAGCTTTATAACCCTCAAAGAAAAAAAATCTTTATCACAGTGAACCAATCAAATGCCTATATGGAGAGTGGGGGAGGGAGAACAAAGTTCATGAATATTCATAAGGTTTATCACAACACAAACATGTAGGCCTACATGTACATTGTATAATAAAGCCATATTAAAGAACAAGTTCTGTTTTGGGTACAAATAGTGTTTTCTCTTTCTAAGTCTTAACATGTCTCTGGCGCAAAATTGCACCTCAAATACATGTACTGCCCTTCCAATCACTGTTACATGTATGTAAGAATAACAATATTTTTGTAACTTAAATTGTTCTTACACTTTTGCATAGCAGTGGAACAATACTCACTTAATCTCTACTGAAACTCATACATGTTGGTTTATATTTCCCACAAATTGGAAAGCATCATTTTCTTGTTGTTGAAATTGCAACATAAATAAAAGTCTACATGTACTGTAGGCCCTCATTTCTACATTTGTTGGTATCGTTTGATCAAAATAAATGACTTCACATATTAATTGCAACTTCAAAAATATTCACAACATTATAATTAAAATTAATTTGTCAGAATGAGAACACTTTAAATTAATCAAAAGTGTATACAGTATTACTTTTCTCCACTGTGCATGGGTAAAATGTTAATATTAGCTCTTTAAACGGAGAAGGCGCCAGCAACTAACAGGCATAAGTTAAGAAAATATTTGAGTTCTTGCCAACCAATCAGATTGCATGTGCACTGCAGGGAGCTGACCATGCGTGACCAATGCATGCCACGTGACGTGTGTTAGCCGCACTGTGGTAATGTATGCACTGTTTGAATTGATAAGCTCCTCCCCCTATAGCTGTTTCTGCAAGTTTTGTCTTAGGTAGAAACTTACAAAAGACGTAACAATACAGCACACATTAACTAATTTATAGGGCCGTTGATGAAGGGTTGAGTATCACACAGTACCCGCTTATTTAGGGCTGTTTTTGTCACCGATGTACCATTAATGTCTCAGCAAATACTCACGATGTCACTTTTTATTCTTAACTTATGCCTGTTAGTTGCTGGTGCCTTCTCCCTTTAAGTTGGCACTACTAGAACACTCCAAAAGTTGCTCACTGCAATACTGTTGAAAAATGCTGGACACATACACATGTGGGATTGATGAACTAGGGCAATTGGTGTGAACAGTGGTGTGTTTTTTTTTCTCTCTTCAACTGTTTGATGACCCATTTTAGTGATCAAAATGACAGTGTCTTGTTCTTCTTCGCTGCACATCTGTTTCCATGTGTTACAGTCATGGGCAAAAGTTAGGAATATATTTTTCTACCAAACGCAGTTTTCAATCATATCAAGAACAGGTTTCTTGTCCTGAAGTAGAGCCAGGGGCGGCACCACAGGGGGTGGGCATCTACCCCTAGTTTTTTTTTAGCTACCTGTATTAAAATGATGGGAATTTTAATGTTTTTCGAAAATATCGACCCCCCCCCCCCTTTGTTGTTGATTTCCCCAGCAGGCCTCTACAAAAAAATATTTTTTTACTTGCCCTGTCGGGCAAGTGAATTTTTGGGGGGCTTGCCCTCAAGGAAAAAGCACTTGCCCGAATAACATGACGAACATTTATTTACAAGTGTTTTGATAACAGTTAACAAAAATGAACTTTGCTCTTGGCAAGTAGGTATAGGCTATGGATGATTTGCACACTTTGAAAGTAAAACTGCTCAGCCACCGGCATGATGCTTAGCCCTGCATCAAAGAAAAAGAGTAAGCAAAGAACTGATCAAAGTGACAGTAGAATGTCATCAATTATTCAATTTCATGAATGACTACGAAAAATAAATCACCATGACTGGTAAGCCTCAATCACTGTTTCAATAAATGTTTACCTCCAAAAGGCAGTGATAAATCTATAAAGGAAGAATGGGCTGAACTTGGGTCATAAAATGTACGACAATGACAATGCTTGCCACAGGTTAAAATAAAAAGATCCATTCAAAATTGATACATAAATGATAAAACTACAGTATTAAACTAGAATAAATCTTTTAAGAAGATAGGCCTGAACCTATTATCCCCCAAATATTTATCTTGATAATTTCCAGTACACTGATATCGTTGAAGAAATATCGTTAAAACCCAGTACATCGGTATTGGGCCGACTCCAGCAAATTTGCACCAGTTGACTCGATGCCGTAGGGACTACAGGCACAACATCAATTACAATGTGTGTGACTGAAATCATCAGTGAATTATTGACTGACCGTATGACAGTTGAAACGATGTATAAGTTAAAATATTTTTTAAATGAACATACCTCTATCATTGGTAACAAATATCAACAACAATGAACAGCTTGACTCACCAAAATATGGATCATAACGCCTTTACAAAAGAAATTTCTCTCCGCATGCTAGCTTTACATATGCGATAAAAACATGAGATTGAAAGGCTGGGCAGTCGAGCTAGCTGGTCGTATGTTTCCGCCTTCTTGACATACGCCCTCAACGGTAAATGACAGGAAAGTACATGTACAATCTCTCCGATCCGTGCGCGCGAGAGAGTCAGCGAATTAGCGCTCCATTTTCGTACTTTGTTTACATCGTTTTCGAACAGAACTTGGGGTAATTTTGTTCTGTGTTTGCGCGGTTTTCGCCCATTTTTTTTATTATGGGGAATATTTTGAATTTGTCCAAGTTCTATCAAGCTAATGTCTCTGTTTTAATATTTTTATTTTGAAAATCACTGCTTGCCCGATCGGGCAATGGAAATTGAACTTTGCTTGCTCGCCCATGGTTTTCACTTGCCCTGGGCAAGCGGGCAAGCGGGTTTGTCGCGCCCTGCCCAGTAAAAAAAATATTGGCAAGCAAAATTTTCCACACAGATTTCACCCCTCCTAAAATTTTGAACTTAGCAATGATCTATTCTGCATGGGTGATTGCTCATTATTCATAGGAAATCTGCACTTTAAAACAGGGCTACGCTATTCATAAGAAATCTGCACTTTAAAGGCATTGTATAACAATTTTTCCATTTTAAAAAATCTGAGCTACATGATTCCCCATGCTACCAGTGTCTCTATGGTCTGAAAATGAAGCCCTGAAAAAATTGCAGTTTAAAACAATCACTGAGTGCTTTGAAAAAGTGAAAATTAGTGGGAGACCATTCCAGTTTCCCCCATAGACTGCTGTGTGGCAGAATTTTCTATCAGCTGATATTCTATTCATTTGCCAATTTTTATCTGTAGATATTTTACTAGTAACAGCATTACTGTCCAAACTTTTGTGTTCTAGGGTGTTTATTTGTCCATTCAAACACTGTCAGATATGTCAAGTAGCAAAGTTCCACAATTTTTTTAATGGGTCTTCAACAGTGTTATATAGTGTTTTTAAAACAGGGCTACACAAAGAAATAAAAAAAAAATCTAACTTAAATCTAGGACTGTAGATTTATTGGGGAGTGAGAAGGGACTGTCCCTGCCTTTAATTAGGGTGTCATGTGACCCCATATGATGTTAAAAGGCACTGACACGATTTGGAGAAGTCAAAAATATGTCAAGAACCAAAGAAGTTGAAAAAGGATACAGTACTGGCTAGAATGTATATACACGATTGAAGGATATGACTTGAATTTGTTTACTGGAGGAAAAACAATCATTAATCGAAAACTATTCAAATACATGTACAGTATAACCACAATAAAAATTGATACCATAGAAAACTACATAACAATTTTGACTGATGCAGCATTTTTTTGTTATCAATTTTGTTTTAGAATATGAAATATTTGACAGAATTTGCACAGCTGACACCTTTGAACACCTTCATTGATTCTGGTACCATTGTGTCCTACAGATTATTGAGACTACACAAAATGAAGTCTAATGTTTTGGTAGCCATACGCAACTCGGCACTCTCATCTTCAACACCAGCATTTTTATTTCAATGCTGAAATGATTGTAAGATTTTTTTCCCCTAAGGATTATTTTTGCTTAAAAAGAGAATGGGTGATATGATGATTTGATAAAAATAAATGAGTTAGGAAATTTTCTCAAAGTAGAACGATTGGGTCCTTATTGCATATTTTGCTTTTGTTTGTTTAGTTTTTTTTTAACTATAGAGCTCTGTAACTGTGAAAACTTCAAGTAAAGGGGTATATGTATGGTGTTCCCCTCTCGAGCTTTTCTGGGAAAATCGTTCCCCCCCCTTCAATTTTTAAAACTTTACTATAACTTTTTTATAACTTTGTTACCATGTTTGATAAGATAAGATAAATATGATTAAAATAGTTTATTCAACTTTATTAATGTCGTGGGGACAATTTCAAAGTCACACTTTCCACTTTTTACTGAAAATACTGTATGTATAGTGCAAGAGGGTATTCTGCCTTCCATGTTTTGTCCTCCCCCCCCCCAACTCGTCACATGAAATCTCCGCTCCTGGCGACATGGACATCTAGACAATGTTCATGTTCACATAATTGAAAGACATGTCTACTGTAGTAAGGTAATGATGTTTGGACAGTAGATCATTATCAGCTGACACCTGTCAAACGAACACAGTTCCAGGAATTTCAACTATTTGGTTGGACTTTCCACAGCTGATCACGATGCAGGTCAAAGGCAATCAAAAGGCATATAGGGCGTTCATACGTGCTTTTTATACGCGTTTCAAACTGAGTTTCGTACGAAGTACGTATAAATTTCCCCGTGTGAATGCCATCGTACAAAGAAACCCAGTTTGAAACGCGTATAGCTCTCCTGACATTTAATCAGCGTTTCGAACGTACTTCGTACAACAATACGCGTATAACGGACGTATGAACGACCGGCTGTAGCAATACATGTTTAACTGGGCGGGGCTTACGAATTTGACATTTCCAGGATATTATAGTCCATTTTCCTTCTTCATCCTTTCTCCAATTCTGCCTCCCTATATGTTATTTCTTTATTTTCTTCTCATTTCTATATACTCTTCTCTTTCTTTTTTCCTCATTAATTCCTTCTATCTTTCTTTCTATCTTTCTTACTTCCTTTTTTCTTCTGTCTTTTATTCCTCCATTTTCCATTCTTTCTTTTTCTTTCTATCTTTTTTCGTTTTTCTTCTTTTATTTGTCTGTCTTTCATTCATTCTTTTTCCTTTTCTTTCTATCTTTTGTT
>JZLH01S0171542.1:38871-54468 GCA_001188425.1 Eucidaris tribuloides | reverse complement strand
TTCCTTTATTCCTTTTGCTCGATCTGTATACCTCCATGATATGACAGACCAGAATTACGTCAGAGAACGCACTGTGGGTGGTCCTTATAGTGTATAAGCAATTGCAGAAACTACGTATGAACGCTGTATCAAGTTATACACGTTTCGTACGATACACGTACGAAACACGTATAAACTGCACGTCTGAACGCCCTATTAGTCTAGCTGCTGAACATTAATTCAAAATGCAGCATTTTGATCAAACCTTACTAGAAACCCACACCAGTAAAGATAAAAATGCTGCACTAGCATGGCCTGTCCTACACAGAAGAGTGCTAGGGTGGACTGAAAAGACTATCAAGTGCAGCAATCATTGAATCAAAGCAGCAACAGAGGTCTGGAATTCAGACTAGCATGATGTTTCTTCACAGAGGAGAGTCAAGTTCAAGGGTAAGTCAAACATGCACGCATATTTGCCAAATAAGTGTCAATAAAAAGAGATCAGATTTCAGAAAAGGGGAGAAAACCAACCAGGCGGATATTTTGATGGTTTTTCCTGTTTTTTTGTCAGCTATGGAGTGCTCATCCCTGAAGAGTTTGTTTTTCTGGCTAATGACCAATGAACAGGATGTAAGCAAACCATAGTACAATGTATACCAATATTCTTATTCTACTTCTACATGTATGTATGTCAACAATGCAAATGGGTTCCTTCAGCCATTCCACGTGAATGTCACGCAAGTCATGCATGTTTCATGTCACACAAGTTGCAAACAAGGGTATAGATCAAAACTGAGATAATATTGGAGCCGAATCCAATACCTGATCAAGTAAATCAATCATCTATATCCTGACATGTGACTCGTATTAAAGACACAGCATGCGTGACTCGCGTGACACAAGTATGAAATGGCTGCCCTGGGCCTCAACACATTTAACGGCTGTGCAACCATTTTACCTTTGGTAGACTTTTTGCAATAGTGTCCCAGCCCTTTATTGAACAGGGATAAATTTGAGAAAGGTAAGCAAACTTTTTCCACTTCCAAATGTTGGAATACACATAATTCTAAGTTTAAAGTTGAAGCTTTAACTCCTAGCATGTTTATATTTTACGAAACAATTTAAACAATCACAATGTGTGTGCATAATACAATTTAAGATTTTTAAAAGTACAATGAATTTTGTGAATTTACATTTATATTGAATTAATATCTACAATGAATATCTACAGTGAATTAGTGTGGGCTGTTCCTCTACAAGTGTTTATCATAAAAAATTTTGAGATAGATTTAATTATAAACAAGAAATTATTCAGATTTTTAAAATCATTAGCACTGGTTCAAACTAAGACTAACTTGTCAAGTGCAATGACCATGGGATAGTCAGTGTAATAAACACAACAACAAAAAGTAACTAACCCCTTTTTAAAAATATGATAACTTTATAAAAGCACAGTTGTGAGCAAAATTATTTGGCAAGGGTGTTTCTGCACTGATTGACTATATTCTGTGTGAAAATGTGGTTGATCTGTCAAGTCATGCATGAGTGAGCACATATTAAAGGCAAAAATGTCACTTTTCAAAAGTCACAAGGGTCATTTTGGAGGATTTTTGATGCAGGATTTTGACAAATTCTGTTTGTGGTGAATGATTAATCACTATTTATGTTAATCATCTATCGTTTGATCCCCTTATACCCCCTTTGGCACTTTTGGCATATTTTACGCTTCGGTGAGCTTAATTTAAAAATTTCCACCCTTTCTCAATTTTGAAATTGTAAAATCCATTAAGTTAATTGCAAAAATTGAAATCTGATATTTTTCAGCGCAATGTGTCTTTACATGTTGTATGAACATAAGAGGTTGTAACCATGTCATGGTTGAGGGAGCACACTTTATGAATAAAGCAAAAAATGTTATTATTTACCATTATTTGGCATGAGATGACCCCTGTGACTTTTGAAAAGTGGCATTTTCACCTTTAATGCATGCTCACTCATGCATGACCTGACGGATCAATCACATATTCACACAGAAGTTAGTCAATGAGTGTAGGAACACTCTTGCCAAAGTATTTTACACAAACTTGTTTTGTTAAAAAGTTATGGTGTGTTGAAAAAGGGGGTAGTTACTTTTTTTGTTGTGTTTAGAATGGATGAAGCTCTGAATCAATTTTGAGAACACTCAAGGCACTCACATATGGCTGACAGAAGGGCCCTAGAGCATGTATTCCCAGCAGAAGGGCCTGAACCCTAAATTGCCTCTAATTTGAAAACCATTGGCTTTTTTCACATTAAATCAAAGCAATGCAATAGTTTAAGATCCTTCTGTCAGTCTGTTTAGTTCCAATTTTAAATAAGGCAATATTTCTCAAATTATAGAAAATCTACTGTAAAGCCCTTTTGCGAGGAACATAGAGTATGCTAGGGCCCTTCTGCTGGCCATGCAATGATATAAACTACAATTTGTTTTGAGGTTATGCAGTAGTATTTTTTCTTCTTTTTATCCCCACAGAAGGGCTTGAATACTTTTCAATTTTATACCCGTGACTAATTCAAGAGTGTCAACTTCAATTTATTCAACATTCTTGTCAGAAGCTTAAAAGAATTACACGTAGTAGCAGAACAATGAAAAACAATTGTATAGAAATTAGGCCTAAAAAAAATTGTTGTATTGGAATAACGGCTCACTGAAAAATAGGATCGGTAAGGCGGTGTTTGGGTTTTTTTTTTAATGGGCCACTATCAGCGCCCAATGTTTTCACTTTATGAACTATAAGCCTACAATCAGCCAATTTGGAAGCTGCTATTTCTTGCAATACTTCATCAATGACATCATTTAAGCCAAAGTTGAGGACACTGAAAATAATTTTTGGCCCAAGTGTGCCCATTTTCTTTACTGCGTAAGACGCCATGTTGAGGTAAAAAGCTCGATCATCACTAGCTACATGTAGTTAGTGCAACTAGAGGCTATAGCTAGCGAGGCTCCAAATAGAATTAGAAGTAACTAATTAGAAGCGTACAAAGTACGTTGTACACGTGCATAAGGCGGGAAAATCGCTTCTGTCTGCAACACTTCCGGGTTTTCAATTCGATCGCAAAGTCAGCATGATATGCGATATCGATACTATCGATAGCAATACAAAAACAAGAAAAAAAAAGTAGGGTCGAGGATATTTTTAGGGTCGGGGATATTTTTAGGGTCAGGCAGGTTACGCCAATACAACAATTTTTTTTTAGGCCTTACCTTATAAAACTAAAATATTATACAGTACACAACTACCAAACTACTACAAATATGAAAAGTCTTGTGCTTACCTGAGACACTTGCTGTTTATGGGACCACTCACTCATATACACTGGTAAATTAAAATAGCTCTACTTGCTTTTAAACCATATCAAGTCTTAACAGATATTTAGAAAATTTGTCATTTTATTTTTGTCTGAGATACATGTAAGCATACCCCAAAAAGGTAAAATTAATGTTCCATACATAAAAAGAAAAATTACAAAAGCTGAAGTTGCCATAACAGTATTTGCTAAATATTTAGCTGTAGTCATAACACATTAACGATTTCACATCAATTCATTCCTGAACGATTTTAGATAGAGGGCATCTAAAAATAGCCGCATACATTTACATACTGGAGATGAATGTTCATTGTATTATTTGTATATTTCTGGATCATGTCATGCAGTCAATGGCAAATGGAAATCTGCGGATAAACCCTTTCTTCGATTTCTCAATCACACTCATGAATAATGACAGGTCATACAATAGAGTATGGAGCCCTGGGCCAACAACAAATGTAAACATACAGATTGACATGGGAACATCTTATTTACGTACTCATTACTCTGTTGGCATGGTATCCTACTGTAATTTTTGCTAAAAAGAGAATTTGAGAGAGGACCTAGGTCAATGCACATTACGACAATGCAGGGTTTTACATAATAGATACATTTAGTTACAAATTTAATTTTCTTTAAAAAAATATATTTTTCTCCTAGATCCATTTCTATCAATGTCCTGTATAACAAGCTCTGAAACATATTTCCACTTTCAAGAAATAGGTTGAAAATGTCTGCATACTGATCATTCAAAAATCCCACTACAGTGTCCATAGGGCACTGTCATTACAAGGTGGACACCAAGCTCATAGATGGACTTTCAAGATGCGACCCTAAACAAGTAATTATCCTTCAATCTTAGAATACTCTAAACAAGTATCTGAAAAGATTCCATTTTCAAGTACATGTAAGCACCTCTTTAAAAAGAAAAAACCTTTTTCCGCATTTGGTTGCGATTTTGATTGCCCTTTTCCCTGTCAACGCCATACTACCGCCCTGTTCGTGAAAAACAATGCTATGTAGGCCTACATGTATGTACACTGTACGTGTTTGTTTAGAGCGATGGTATCTGCTTGTGATGATCAGTGACAGTGCCCGCCACCTGGGGGGTTACTTGCCTAGTAAGTAAAACTGGAGTGTGCTGCTCTAATCGAAGGTGACTTTCACAAAAAATCCTTAAAAAATGCGGTATGTTTTGGCGGCGAAAAAAAAAATCCTTAAACATGGGGTCATTGATTTAGAATTTTACGAATTTACACTAGATATCTTTCGGCGCCTATCTCATCGCTAAAATTGCTTAAATATATGCAGCTTTTCTTAATAAAAACGCTTAAGTAAGTAGCGTACCATTTCCGCCAAAATGACCTTAAAAAGGGTCGGGTTTTTCGACTCAGCGGCACACCCGTCGGAACCAAATCCTAAGTAACCCCCCCCCCCCCCGGGCCCCCACCCCCTCCCCGGCCTACCGTGTGTGTGTGCTATTAAACAACTGTTGGAACATTTGTGTAGACTTCTCATGTATAGCATGATAATCAGGTCCCTGGGAATTAACAGGGGCTGCTGAGGGTGCTACAGCAGCCCTAACTTGTGAGTAGGGGTATCCCCTGAAAAAAAGAAATGCAAGGGATGTTCCATAGGCCCTTGTCAGATGGGGGTGCTGGAGGAATTACAGTACCACCCCCTACAAACAATATAGGGCCCTGATGATAACAGTAGATACATTTTTATTGAAAGATTGCTGTAAAATTGGTCACATCAACAAAAACTACATGTACATATGTACATGTACTCTAACCCCTATATGAACACTTACGGCGTGTTTCTACAGAAAATCGTTAGATGGTATTACCCGTGTAAGTATCCAGAATTCCGGAAAACTTTCCTGTAGAAACAGACGCGATACGCTTTATTGATAAACCGTATCTGACCAAATACGGTTTATCATAACCACCTTCCAGAGGTGGTTATTGCCGTGTTAATCCGTTTAACTTTTCTGTAGAAACACACAGCGAAAAGCGTATCGTGTCTGGCGGTAGTAGGGGTCACCGGTGCGTGTGAAAATATGTGCCTGTGACTGCATATTTTGGACCAGTTCATATACCACAATGCATTGCGAGGTCATAGGTTGAATTTCCCGATTTCCGAATGACGCGGTATTTGCGACACGAAATGGGAGCTAATCGGATTATTCGCTCTGTAGAAACAGGTTGGTTTAACGGCGATACGGTTTTTCAATTCGGAAAAGATAAACTGTTTTCCACTATTTCTCTGTAGAAACACGCCGTTAGTGTGCTGATAGCACACTGGCTATTATACATGTGTACTCATGTACCTCAATGAGCTCCTGATGGGTTGCCCATTCACAGAGATCTCGCGAGAATTAGAAGACAATCTTTTTTATACCTCTTAATTCCAAATATTATCCACATTTTTATTTCTGTTTTCCATATGAAGGAACATTGCATTTTTGCATAAATCTGTTTAAACCATAACTTAATGCATAACTTTATCAGTTACACTTAAATTCCTGGAGAAAAGCATATTTTTGAGAAGGTACATGTAGCTAGTAAAGCTTCATGTACACATAAATAGCAGTTTTTGGCTAACATGACTCAATAATACCCCAGCAACCAAAGTGTTAAAACAAAATCTATTCACAGTACACCTAATTTAGTACACATTCACATAGCAATTCCAATAGCATTTTTTGGACACCAAAAAAAGTTGCTAGCCAAATGAACAATGAACAACCATGGGGGGTAGGAACGAGTCGCCGAAAAGCTCACTCAGAATTTTTTTACCCTCCGAAAATTTTGGGGGGGGCTTGGGCTAATTTTTGGGGGCTTAAGCCCCCAGAACCATGCCTGACATTAACGGTGAAGTATGTACATGTACATACAGTACATGTGTATGTGTGCATGTGATTTAACTTGAACCTAAAAATGGTAAAGTGACAGTGCTACATTCCCAATTACATTTCTACCTACAAAAGTCTATTGAAGTTTAAAATCCTGGCAGAATCTGTTTCCTTTACTGTACCACTTGGCCCCTCCCCTCTTTTACATGGTTTTATCAACATGTTCCCTACACCAACACCTGCCACAGGGAATATTGACAATAGTTCTTTTTAAATGAATCAACGTTTGACCACAAGATTTTCACAGCAGAATCCTTGCATAGTTTACTTGATTCTAGAATATTTTCAGCCCAAGTTAGGATCACCCCCAATCATGCTATTTAAATTTAACTTCAGTAAATAAAGAAATTGGACACACCCAGATATATTGTCCACTATTCTTTAAAATTATTTTATTTGCAATGAGGTCAAACTCATTTTTCGTAGATCCCACATCCACTGGAAACCTAATAAACCATGATAAACTCAATGCTGTTTTGCCGATTTTTCACTGACCAACTTCCTAGTTCACACAAAAACTCTTAAAATGACATGGCAAAAGAAAAAAAAGACAGGTTTTTGGAGAAAAAAAAAATCATACAAAGCTCAGCCTTGTATGTCAACAAAAGAGTTTGTTAAGACTGTGTCCTTGATATACACCACCCTTTTTGCTCAGATTGGATCTAATAAACCAAAGATGCACCATTCAAAATCTGGGACTCATGTACATTGAGACCTCCATTTTTTCTGTTTTACAAAATCGAAATTTTGTTTTTCAAATTTTCCAGTTTCCGCGATTTTCCGTGTTACTCAAAATCATGTAGGCCTGTAGCCTATAAACACCATTTTACCTAATACTTACATAATTGCAACTCAAATTTCAGCTATTTGACGTGCTAACATTAATTTTTAATGATTGTAGCCCGGTCAGCCTCAGCGAAATGGAGCAGCCGTAGTCATGGTAGTGAGAAAAATGGCCGGCAGAGGGGCCTGCAGAGGGATTTGCTATAGGGTCATTAAAGTTACTTCATTGCTTGGTAATGGTTTTATTTAGTTAAAGAATGATTTCAGACATTTTGATATTTGTTTATTATGTAATTTACTACCAATTTTAAGGTTATTACTTCAGCATTTCATGATTTCCCATTTTCCGTGTTACACTTCTCATTTCTGTGATTTTTCTCCATTTTCCGTATCGCGGAAAAATGGAGGCTTTAATGTACATGTATATGTATGTCCAATACTTTTTATTTACTTATTCATACTTTTATTATTACCTTTAATTATTATTGTTGTACAAAACAAAACTGAAAATTATACAACCAATTATATAACAAAAGGTATTTTGAATACATTTAAAATCATTTCATATCATAACCTTATGAAAATGACTAACAAATGTTTGTCAACAATTGAGTTGAGTCACCATTTCAGTTCAAAAGAAATTGTACTGAATTCAATGGAATCTGAACAAAACTTACCCCACTGCTGTATACAGCGTGTCCCAGAAAAAATGTCCCTCTCATAGACCACAGAATAATTTCCAAAATCAGGTTTTATACTCAATTAAGTTTACATATTTAGAAAGCCCATTTAGTTTTGTAGTTCCTGTGAAAATTTCAAAAGTCTTGCTTCATTACTTTTGAATACATAGGCTCTTTTCATGCATTATTCCTTGCTTCACTTTTATAACAATCACTATAGTAACTTAAGTCAAGTTATTTCACTTTTTAAAATGAAAACTAATCAAAATTCAGTTCCACTGGTCATGTTTGCTTTCATCACATCACATCACATCTGGTACGGAAGAATAGGATTGGTCCTGTAGTATTCCGGTCTGGACTTGTAGTGACTGGAAACAGTAGTTTAACGTTGAACTATTTGTAGAACGTGCGTTGAGGATACAGGTTTTAAATTTTTCGCCCTCCAGTGTTTGGTCAGTAATAGACTTTAAAAGTTACTAACTGATCATTAGGCCTGCCGACGACATAAAGCAGGCAAACTGTTCCAATCTGTGATTCTCTCATGGCTAAAAATTTTGCTTACGCAGTTCTAATCGTGAGGGCGTTTCGTAAAAAGGTTTAAATTTGTTGGCCTTCGTTGTTGGCTGAGTGAATATGCTGGTTCAAAAGAACATATCAACCGCCAGAATTCCAAACTATTCCATGAGTAAGCTTGTAAACTGTAATCAATCTCCTCTTCGTCTCCGGTATTAAAATAGTAGAATGCATGTTAAGTCTTTCTAGGCGCTGTTCGTATGGTAAACTCTGGAGATCATTCGGGTAGCTCTTTTCTGCACCCTTTCAACTTTATCTGAGTCCATTTTGAATCGCAAATGCCATAAAATATTCCCGTACTCCAGGTGTGGTCGAACCAGTGTAATAAACAAGATGGGTAAAATATCAGTAGTCATTTGTGAGAATGTTCTATGTATTATACCAAGTATTTGATTTGCCTTCTGTACAGCTGCTGAAACATGTTGATGAAAATTTAGTTCATCGTCGATAATAACACCAAGATCCTTCTCCTGTTTGCATGTTTCCAGCTCAACACCATTCATAAGATAGTTGTTCCTCGGGTTATTTTTTCCAATATGAAGAATCTTGCACTTACCAGTATTGAACTTGAGTTGCCACGTTTTACTCCATTCTTCGGCACGATTCAAATCGGTTTGCAGAGATATATGATCAATAGTTGAATTGGCATTACTGATAATTTTGGTGTCATCAGCAAAAATGTAAATTGAATTGTGTATTATATTTGGCAAGTCATTGATGAATATAACGAAAAGTATCGGTCCCAATACACTCCCTTGCGGGATTCCACTGTTTACTGGACTCCATTCGGAACATACACCATTAACGACGACTCGTTGTTCCCTTCCAATTGCAAATGATTTAATCCATGTATAAAGTTTTCCACTTATACCATACGAGGTCAATTTTTTCAAAAGTCTTTCATGAGGAACAGACTCGAATGTTAAATACAAAAGTCTAAATATGCAACATCGATTGGAATCCCAGCATCAAGCTTGCAAGTTATTTCCTCCATCGCACAAAGAAGTTGAGTCATACAGGACCGGTTTGGGGTGAATCCATGTTGAAAATCTGACAGCAATTCATGCTCTAGAAGATGTTGCATCACGGCATCTCGGACTAGGCTTTCAAGCACCTTTCCAACCACTGAAGTTAAACTTATCGGTCGATAATTCTCAACACTCTTTTTGTTTCCTTTTTTATGTATAGGTGTAATGTTGCCCACTTTCCAGTCCTGGGGTAGAATTCCTTCACCTAATGATTTCTACAAAAATAATTTGGAGTGGAGCAGAAATAGTTCGTGCAGACTCCTTCAATAGTCTCGGATGCAATTCGTCCGGACCTGGTGACTTGCTTCCATTCCGGTTTAGTAATTTCTTTCTACCCTTTCTCCTGTAATCGATACACTGTCTAAGATTGGGCCAGTATATTGCCAGTTAATATCAGGCATGTTAATCAAATCTTCCTCCACGAAAACACTGGCGAAGAAGTCGTTAAGTAGTTTTGCCTTTTCACTGTCAGTACTAAGGACGTTTCCCTCGTTGTCAGTTAGATCATTTATCCCAGATCTGTTTTTAATTTTCCGATTGGCGTATTTCCAGAAAAGTTTTGGGTTTGTAGTAACCTCCTTTAATGATCTTTCATATTTGATGCAATCTTGTCGAGTCACGTATCTCAGTTGATTACGTATCTTTGCATATTTTGCATAGTCCATAACACTATTTGTACACGCATATAACTTCCATGCCTTATTCTTCTTCCTGGATAGCTGTAGCGCTTCTTTCGAAATATATGGGCTCTTGTTCTGTTTCGTGCTCGCTTTGTGACGGACAGGTACACTCTCCTTAACACAAGCGGAAAAAGTATCCTTGAAATATTCCCACGCAGTACAGCATGACATGTTCCTCAAAATATCATTCCACTTAACTTCTCCCAGGAGATTGTAAAGTTTTGTAAAATCTCCTTTATCTAATTTAAGCACTGAAAGTTTTAGTTCTGTCTCTCGTATCAACGGAAATTTTCAAATCCGTTACAATACAACAATGATCACTTTTCCCCAAAGGAGGCAATACTTCCAGGTTTCTGACCATATGTTCACTATTCGTAATAATAAGATCCAAGACACTAGGATTTTGTCCCTGTCGAAATCTTATGTACTCGGAAATATGTTGATGTAAATAAGAGTCTTGGAGAGCATCTATAAACTGTTTTGCAGGACTCTCATCTGATCCTCCAACGTACCACGTACACCAGTCGATTCGCGGAAAATTGAAATCTCCGGCAATAAACACTGCGCTATCTCTCATGCCAGATAATTTTTTCAAGTAGGTGTTCAATAATGTATTGTTTTCCATATCGCTTGAGGGGCTGCGGTAAATGCACCCTACAAACATTTTAATATTTCCTTGTAGAGTAATCATACACCATGTGGATTCAGCAAAGTTTTCAAACATGTCCACTTCCATCACCTTCAGTGTAGTCCTTGTGTATATTAACACTCCACGTGAATTACAGTTGCCCTTTTCAAGGTTCCCAAAAATATTAAATCCTGGGATATTTAAAGAATTCATAGTTATCTCTGTTCCAGACGATTTAGGTTTCACCTCTGTCACCATAATAACATCAACGTTGAAATCATGAGCAAATATTTCCAACTCAACCAGTTTGTTTGACAGTGAGTCCGCATTTGTATAAAATACTTTCAAATCCTTTATGTCTCATATCTGTCAACTAAACAGTCATTTTCCTGCAGTCAATGGCTATTTACTTCGTCACCACCTACACCTTTTACAGGGTGTGTTTCATTTATAGTGTGTTCTTCATTGTCCAGTTTGTAAACCTTTATTGTTCTCCTGCACATCCTTCCACCTGATTTCCATTCAGATTGATGCATTGATGCAGCACTGCAAACTTGGAATGGACTGGAAAGCACTGCTGTTACATGTACATCAAAGATTGTGTATTCAAAACCAATGAAGCGAGACCTATGAAATTTTCACAGAAGTTTGAAAATGAAATGGGCTTTCGAAATGCAAACACTAAATTCATAATAATATTTGATTTTGAAATAAATTTAGCAGTCTATCAGAGGGACATTTTTTGGGGACACGCTGTACTGATGCCGTTGTAATCTACTGTATGCTGTGACAGTGGTACAGGGACAGTGATTTTTCTACGATAATGGGAAATGGTCAGAAATCCAGGAAAAGACCACTTGAAACAGAGAGTGAACTATCAAATGGAAATCATGGAAAACCTCTTTTTTTCTCCAAATTTTCACATTTTGAAAGAGAAAACCATGACACTGATACACAAAAATTACGAAATTGACAAAAAAGTTCATAAATGGCAGTGAAAAAATTGGTAAGTTCTATGTAAACAGAATTGTCACTTTTTATGTATATCTATGGCAACACAGATTTTCATGTTTTAGGCATGTTGAAAAGAATTTCAGAGTTTTTGAAATGCATAAGCCCTTTTTTTTAATGGAAAATCACTGGCACTATTGCTAAAATTAGAATATTTGATTCAGGTGGGCGAAGTGGCACAAAAAATAGTAGGCACCGCTGCTTCCAAGTTGTTGCAAGCTATTGTGCTACCTAACCAGAAGTATGTTTTTCTTTTATTGTATACAAATACATGTACTTGGGATTGAAAACGTACATTTACATAGGGGGTGTGTCTCTATTTTTCATTTTATTTTGTCATTTTGGTTTTTATACTTTTTATTTATTTTTTCGAATTTGTAGGACATCGTTGCAACCTAAAAATGGCAGAATGCAAAATAATGTAATCTACTGCTAACAGAACAAATGAACTGGCATATATTAGTACCACAGGAACCTCAAACAGATCTTTTTAGTAATACTGCAATTTGTTCTGCTTTTATTTTTTCTTAGTAGGGGGGGGGGCCCAATGTAAAATTTCGTGAAGTTCATGTTAATTATTGGCAACATGTATAAACGCATTCTACTTGGTCTGACTATTCAGAAAAACGATGTTGCCATTTTTTGACCTTTAGTGACCTTAACACAAGGTCAAAGGTCAAAGTGGTCATATATTGGCAAAAGTGTATCGACCTTGGTATCAAAATGTGGCAAAATTTCACAAAGAGCAACTATAGTTGACACTTGGTTCTATTTTGTTATTTGACCTTTGTTTTTTTTGTTATATGCAAAAAAACCTAGTTACAGAACATCAATTTATCATAATTTCCCTGTATTCTGACATAGTCCAATCTGAGACCACGCCGAACCTTCTTTTTATTTTTTTTTTTGACGAAATTCTAGTCAATTTGAGCGTGCTGATTCTAAATTTGATGAGAGCCAGACTCAAAACATTGATCGTTTTGAAAACACAAAATTCAAAAATGGCACCAAAATATAAAAAGGGCACTACGTCACATTAGCATACACATTTCAGTCTCATTTTCAACGTATACCGTTTATTGATGGATATAGATCAATTTTTGGTGTGCTTATTCCAATCTGATAGATGTCAGACTACAGTGAAACTTCAACGTTTTTAAAACAGCATAAAATCAAAATGGTTGACTGAAGACACTAAAAGTCTGCCTTAAGGCCTCATTAACCGTTACAAATTTCTGTTCATCTTTTCAATTATACGTTTTAATTAATGCGATTCTAGTCAATTAATTCAGTTGCTGATTCCAAATCAGTTGGGTTGCCGAAACAAAAAACCCTGCGATGTTTTCGTAAAAGCGCAAAATTCATAATGGCTGCCTAAACCCCGATAAAACCCGATATATTGACCCTATTAAAGTGCATGTTTAAATCAAATTTTTGGACATATTAATTTCTTTTTTAATGGAATCTAATCAATTGAGGGTGCTGCCTCAAATCAGAAGGAAGTCGGAAGAAGAACAAAATGAGCATTTTTTAAACTCTATATGTCGAAAACGATGACTAAAATGCGTACAGTACTAAGAGCCTTTTTAAGGGTTTTTGCAGCCATTTTGATATTTGTGTTTCTACAAAAACGCTCAATGTTTTGAGTCTGGCACTCATCAGATTTGGATTCAGCACCCTCAAATTGACTAGAATCCGTCAAAAAATTACAAAAGACGGTTCCGTGGTCTCTAGATTGGACTTGTCTGAATACAGGCAAATTTATGGAAATTAATGTCTGTAATTAGGTTATTTGCAAATAACCCAAAAAACAAAAAAAAGGTCAAATAAAAAAATAAATGTCACTATACTTGCTCCTTGTGAAATTTGCCACATTTTGATATCAAGGTCGATATACTTCGGACGATGTTTGCCCACTTTGAACTTTGACCTTGTGTAAAGGTCACCAAAGGTCAACTAAAAATGGCAACATGGTTTTTCTGAAAAGTCAGACCCAGTACAATACGTTTATACATGTTGCCAATAATTAACACGAACTTTATAAAATCACAATTTTTATGACATAGGCCCCTCCACTATTTGTAGCAAAAGATTTGCAAACCTATATTGTACTTCAGGGTATGCCTTTTTGTGTAAAAATGTTCCAAGTCATGTGTTTGCAGAGTTGCCCTTACAAAAACAGGTACACGTGGGAAACTTGTCGCCTATAAGACCAAAAAAATACTCTATTTTTAGTGCAGAAATTTCCCACTTGCATGAATGGAACTATAAATAGAATGTTAATATCACATATTTCCATATATGGTCACAAATTTTGACAGCAAAGCAACGGCTGTACTACAGCAGGGTTGACAAATTCAATGGGAGCAAATACTTGCCGACAATGCAATCCAAACCGCAATGGGTGAAGCATTTCAAAAGGTGTTGATCAGCTCAAAAGGCACACAGACCTGGATGGATGGATTTCAGGTACCGGTTTTAGAGACCCATGTCATACTGCGATCACATGCTTGCTTGTATTGCTGTAAACGCGACGTGAAACCAGCTTCATGTGAAAACGTGTGAAACTACATGCTTGGCTCAACTTTAAGCAAACAGTACATGTACACTCACTGTATATTCCACTTGATCAACAAACAAATATCAACTGCCAGAGGATAGAAAAAAAATTACCAACTCTTGGTTAAACTTAGCTCTTTCCATATTTACCCTGTAATATTAGAGCAAGGCTAAGTGTAGTTTCACAAGGCATCTGCAACATATATATTGGGAGGGGGGATTATGTTACTTTTAACTCAGAGATGGGTATTCTTTTTTAAGCTCTGTTAAGTTTTAGTTTTGTTTGAATTTGTTGATCAAATGGAATATGTTACAAGTAGTTTACCTCAAAATGATGCTACATGTACATGAAGCATCTAGTTTCACACAGTTTTGCATGGTGCCATACAGTATAAACAATGAAATAATTTTAACCCAGAGTAATTTGTAACCTCTGGTAGGCAATTTTTGGTTGCTTAATAATCAAAGGGAATACAGTAGTTGTTTCTTGAAATTGAACCAAACATCTACTGTAGTTTCAAGCAGTTTCATGCATTTTGACACAGTTGCGAAGTACCAGCTGAATCATATATTCCCCCTTGGACTAGGTACATACATGTACATGTACAATTTATCTCCAAAAAATGTTTGCAACTACTTTGAACTAATTACCAACTATTATGGAGGAATTGTGGCTTTATTGGCATGGCTTCCCGATCACACGATCCACAGTTCGAATCCTGTCATGACCGGTGTGTGTGTCCTTGAGTAAGACACTTTCAAGGCAAAGTTCACCCTGGCGTCAAGTTGGTTTTAATAAAAGTAGAACAATGAGAGAAACATATTAGCGATGGTTTGACAAAAATCCACCAAAGAATAAAAGAGATATGGAATTTTAAAGTTTTAAATTTGTGACGTCACATGCGAGCAGGCAGCAGCCCATATGTTATGTGATATTAATTCCATAAAGTACCGTTTTGTCAGAAATTCAAAAATGATTTTACCTGTGCATTCAATGTATTATCAGAAACATTATTTCATGCTTGCTTCTATGAAAACAAAAATTCAGTTATCATGAACCGTTAAAAATGACAATTTATGGAATTTATATTACATGACATATAGGGAGCTGCTCGCATATGGCGTCAAAAAACTGAAACTTTGAAACTTCATAACTGTGTTATTCTTTGGTGGATTTTCGCCAAACTTTCATTTATATGTTTCTCTCATTTTTCTGCTTATTAAAACCAACTTGACGTCTGGGTGAACCTTGCCTTTAAATATCTGCATTACCTCTCTCCACCCAGGAGTAAAATGGGCACCTGGTAGGGTGACTATGACTCAGTTTGTATAGTTTCATATGCATCATTGGTAGCTCAGCAAGGAATACTCCCCAGGGAGTAGAAATGCTGCACTTCCTTGTACAGGGTAG
>JZLH01S0171431.1:15543-25904 GCA_001188425.1 Eucidaris tribuloides | reverse complement strand
ACGCTGTTGAAGTAAGTTTATTTACAATTTTACTGGACATTTTTTTAGATATGGGAATTTTAGCTTATGAATTATATTATGCATAATGTGAAAATACCAGTTTTGTGTTTTGTTTCCAGTTTTTCATCATGAAAAACAAAACGCAGACACCAGTAAAAGAAATGAATAATGCGGCATCTATGCTTTACGACCTCTATTAAGAAAGTTTCTATATAGCACGGCCAAACCTGGCTTGCAGCTTCTTCCCAATTCATCTACCTTAAAATCGAAAAAAAAAATCCATTTTGTATAACAAAACGTAGATGCAATTGTTGAATGTATCAACAACACGGTTCTAAATTTAGTACACTCATGCTCATAATTTATGGAATATTTTGTTGATACTTATGCTGTTTCTCCTATATCGTCCAAAATTTTCACGACAAGTGTTTATTTCACAAAAACGCAGTATGTGAAGCAATTTTTGGATTTCCTGAGATGACTAAATTAAAAACTAAAATACGTTTGATCAAAATAAATATTACATATTTATTTTTTTAAATCCACAAAAATCATGAAAAAGGTATTAAATTAAAATAATAAAAAAAACCCTCCAAACTGATAAATTTGTATCTAATGTCACTTACCATTAAATTAACATCAGAATTGTCAGTTACAAGTCTAATAACGCGCGTAACCACGTGTCTCAACAACAACAATACCGCCATTTATAAACACGGGTTTTAGTGTCGAGTCGGACGCTACAAAATGCTCAGCATTCCTGAAATTCTTAGATTATAATTGTTTCACCTGGGGTGAGCAAATATTAATCTCAGATGTACCGTTCACGGAAAAATGGCGACTTCTAAAACGTTTCTAAAATATTCCATAATTATGAGCATGAGTGCATTTCCTCGTGCATCATATCCTCCTCAGTGAAATATAAACGCACTCTAAAAATTCCTAATTTATCGGTGTATAGTTTGGTATATTTGCCTCCAGAACATAAACTCTTTAAAATCTATAAATACCGAAAAGAGGAATAATGTTCTTAAAGATATTTATCTATTGATTATTTGTTTTGTTAAACATGAAACATTATTTTGCTTTCATTGCTATACCGTACAGTATGTGTATTCACTTATAATCTAAAGCTTTTGTAGTTCAGGTTTATCTATATGGAAAAATATATATCACTATTGTAATAACAATGTGTAACATTGTTGTTGATATGTAATGCCACATTAATGTTTTGTTTATTATTAATAATTCGTTATGATATTTTGCACTAATTTCAATCACTTCTTAAAACAATTCTCACGCCGTCATGTTCATTTCTTGTCTCACGTTCTCCGATTATATTACTTGCATTATTTCTGAAAATTATGTGATATCAGTTTTATCCATATATATGCCGAAGAAGAGATGATATAAATTGTTTCGAAGTAGATACTTATTACTATTTGTTATTGTTTTGTTAAATATGACAAAATATTACATGTGATCACATGTTATGCATAATTTATGCACAAAGCCGTTTTCAACCATTTTCATAGCGCACTGTTGACCAGCCTGATTTTTAGCGGTGCTATTTGTAATCTTTTAAGTGACAAATAAGGTATGAATGAGTGATTGGTGTTATTTGCATCTCGTTACCATAAAACAAGACAAGACGTATATTTTTTTTGCATCAACTTTAGAAGAATTAGAAACAGTGTGTAAATGAAACTTGCACTCCGTGTACTTATGAGGTACTTCATATTTACACCGGAGGTAAATTATTGGTGGTAGTGGAAAAGTCAGAGACGAGATTAAGTGAAATGTCACATGTTTTGTTTAACACGAATTTATCACACATCTCACCTCATCTCTCGTTTTACAAAGTGTAATGCGATGTACGAAAAACATAATTATGTGAACGAAGTGACAATTTTTTTTCTATATTCATTTCTACATTGTTTCCTTGCAATTAGACACTCACTGATTAAAACAGGATAAAAGCACGTGACCGTATAAGACTTTACTGTTTAATAATTATAATCACGATCATGTTAAAATGATTAAACTCAAATTAACTAACATTTTAGTATGATTTTGATGTCATTAAAGTTATTGTTGTCCGAAAATCTCATTGTTTAAACCTGCCAATCATTTTGCGGTGCATGTGTATGTCATTGGTGAGTACGAGTACGGGGCGGCGTCCCAGGGGAATCTGGACACCCCCCCCCTATTTTTTTAGGCGTATTTTTTTTCAGCATACTACATATGGTATTAATTGTAATACTCCATGGTCCTGTTTCATAAAGCTGTTCATAAGTTACGCATGACTTTAAGAATGACTTGAATATGGCAAGCTATATGGGATACTTAAACTACTGAAAGTTTTTTCCTTAATGTTCACATATATGCAAACATATAATAGATTTACAATCTTACTCTTAACAAACATTTGACTAGCATTTCAAGGCAATCTTTATTTTTTTGGTAAAATCTATGACATGAAAAACTTTTGCAATTTTACTTGGCATTTCTATATTCGAGTCGTTCGTAAAGTCATGCGTAACTTTACGAACAGCTTTTTGAACAGGCCCCTGGTGTTAAAGATAATTGCGTCGGCGATAAAGGTAATTCTTTGGTGTTAAAGTTACACCCGCAAACTGATACCACGTTAATCAGTCTACTGAAGGTCCGACGACAATGCATTAATCACATTTGCTGCTGAACATGGAAAGACCTGCCCCTTCACATTCGTTAATCCGCTTCTATTGAGATTTAAAAAAAAATCATTAAAGACCCATCCTGTTAATAAACAATGGAGCTTATCATTTTTCTATATTCAATGTCATCATTTTTGTGTTTGTAATTGTAATGATTTTCTATTTAATTCTTTTGATTAGTTTGTATTATTGTATGGAACTGTTATAATATGAAACAAATACGTGTATAGCGCTATTAGAAATATTTATAATTATTATTGTATTTTATTGTACTACAATTGACGTCTATAATAACATAGCAGAGAGGGTAATATATAGGCTACTTCTATGGTCGATACCAGATACACAAATTTTAATACATACAACTACATCTAAAGTAGAATATTATAATTGACGACTAAATTATATTACCATGATGATAAACCAGGATTATGCTACATCACTACATACTGTAGCAAAAGGATGCAGGTGATAAGGGTGTCATTTCTCATAAATGATCAATTTGTGTTTGTCATTCGCATTTACGTCAATGTAATTTCACGGCATTTTGACTAAAATATCTTTCAATAAAATGATTATTTCTTCCCCAAATTTTGCCTGAATGTAGAGCATGCTCGGCAAATCTCAGAAACCCCAATAACTCAAATTTCAGTGAAATGTCACTTGCTTCCTTCTACCAAAGTAGGACACTCACCACTTACCAAATGCACAAATTGATATCCAGGGGGTGTTTCATAAAGCTGTTCGTAAGTTACGAACAACTTTACGAATGACTGGTGATACTTTCTGGGGGCTAATCAGTTTCTCATGCATTTACATGTAGCACAAGAAGGTATCACCAGTCGTGCGTAAAGTTGTTCGTAACTTACGAACAGCTTAATGAAACACCCCCAGGTTAAGTTATAAGCTAACAATGACCACAGTTTAAAAACATGTGAGCTACATAATTCTTCTTGCTCCAAGTGTCTTTGATAAGGTCTAGAAATGAAGCCCTGAAAAAAAACTATTTCAAAAGAATTATTTAGTGCTTTAAAAAAGTGAAAATCGTAAGTTGACCGGATTCACCTGCCCATTTCTTCCATAGACTTACTGTGTGTTGATCTAGGCTATTTTGTACTCGGCCCGAGTACTAATTGTTTATTCATTCATATCGTTCCAGTGGCAGCATAAATTTCCAAACTTTTGTATTCTAGTGTGATTATTTGTCCATTCAAACACTACTATGTAGCTCAGATAGCATTTTTTTTTTATTTGCACCACAATGTTTGCCCGTGTCTTTAAGTAACAGGCTAACATTGTGGAGCTTCAACTTTAAAAATGGTAAAAATGGACAAATAAACACCCCAGAATACAAACGTTAGGAAAGTTGTACTACCACTGGCAAGATATGCATGAACGAAGTCACCCATGAATTTCCACTCCGGAGGAGGATGAAATAGCCTAGATCTGCACACAGTAAGTCTATGACAGGAAATGAGCAGGTGAGTCCGGTCAACGTGAGTGCTTGTGGATTTTCACTTTTTTAAAGCACTAAATCATTTTGAAGTACAATATTTTCAGGGCTTCATTTCTAGGCCTTATCAAAGATATTTAGAGCATGGTGGATTATGTAGCTCACATTTTTTTAAAATGTGGTCACTTTTAGCCTGTGGATTTAATCAGTCAGACACAATATACTCTCTTTGGTTGTGCATCAGTTGGAAACTTGGAAGTTACAGATAAACAAAGCGTTCTGTTCTCTTTCCTCCAAGATGTTTTCCTACACTTATACATGTTGCTGAAATTTTGAACCTTTCAACAGTTTAATGGTATAGGCCTGTAAACATTTTGTAGGTCCCCACGTTCAGGTCGGTTAATTTGGAACGTTGTCGATGTAGTACACTTGTATACCGCCAACGTTCCAAAAGTTCTCAATCATAGTTCTCATGACAAGGCGGTTTGCCAGATTACCAGAAATACTTGACATGAAGAAAATCGCTCATGCGAGCGAGCGGAGCGAACGAGCTTGAACAAAAAACACACACGATTTCTACATAAAAAATGCAATTTCTTTAAGTATTTTTGTCGGTTTATGAGATATTTCGTCGGGACAAAATTATTTTGTGTCGGTCCGCATGTACCGACGAAGTTCTGCGTGTACCGACAAAATTTTGAAAAAGCATTATTGGGGAAGGGGGGGGGGTCAACTGCCCCCTGCCCCGGAAACCGGAAACTTCCCATTCTGCGGAGTCAAATTTGAGTCAGCTAGGAGCGAATACTATTCCGATAAAAAGTGACTCGGATTTCCGAATTAATTTGACTTGGAATCGTGTGGTGTCAACTGAAAATCGAAGCAATTTGAGTCAAAGTAATCAGGAAATCAGAGTCACTTTAACTCGGAACAGAGTAGGTTCCAAGCTGACTCCATTGCGAGTTCAAAAATAAAAGTGGCTTGACCAATTTCATTGCTCATGGCAACCTAAATTCTCCTTAAGGCTGGCACTCGTAGGGGGAACCTCCAACCGTAGGGGATTTCAGCCAACCGTAGTTCATAGGGGAGACCTACGGTGCAATGACCTTCCGTATGGGAAACGTAAGGGGTTTTGATGATTTGTAGGGAATGTAGGGGGTTTTGACAATTTTCAGAAATATTCTCAAATCTTCAAAGGATTTCAGAGAATTTTCGTTTAATTCGTCCGTTTTGTCCGTCTCCGACGAAGAAATCGAGATCAATCTATTGCATTTACTAAGGATATTATGTAGGGGAAAAGTGGATTTTTGTAGGGGAAAACATAGGTTCGTAGGGGAAAATTGGGTTATGGAAGCGTAGGGGAAAAGTGGTGTCCGAAAGGGGAAAATACGCATGCGCCTTAGGGGGAAATTAATATTTTGAGTGGCAGCCCTGACTCACCTTCTTAAAATCATCGTACTACAGTTTCATGAATGTTGTTATTAGTCATCCAGCGGAGTGAGATAAGTGAAAGTATTATTATAGATAATAAAAAAAAGACTGTTGTAATACAAATTACTGCTTTTATATTCTTTAATTTCACATTCCATAAATGTGTGTCTTGGCATCAAACAGCGGTCAAAACAACCGCTACGCGCGAGCTTATTGGAAAGGAGACGGGCAGTCTTTGCCACGGGAGACTCCAACGTGTTGTAGGCGTACAACATGCTGTTTTAGCTGATACTATGTGTTACTTTGAAGCATATCACACATTTTATAAAAATGCAGTTGAATGCCCATCTCGATACAATATTGACTATATATTGGGGCAGTTTTATGCAAAGTTTTGATGTCTTCCTGACACAAATTTTTTGAATAGAGTAAAATATATATTCACTGAAATATGCAATTTTTGGGAAAAAAAAACGTTAAAACTCCGATATTTTTGGCCTTAAGGTGCTATCAAATTTAGCAGCAATCCAATCAAGTGTGTGTATCATCTGTAGAAAATTCAAATGTCTTAGATAAAATGATACCAAAGCTCATGGTTATAAGGAGGTTCCACTCAAAATTAATTTTCAAAACTGGTCAATATAGGTTGCACATGGCGGCCTTTTGGAAAATGGGCCCGCCAAAATCACCATGTTTGGAATTGTGCAACGTGGCCCGCGTTATTTTCTGATAGGCACCCCTCACGAATATCGCATGCAAAATTTGGTGGCTTTATCACTAATTTGAAGCGATTCGACCCAAAATATCAGTTATCTGCTCCACTAACGCCTTGTCATGAGAACTATGATTGAGGACTTTGGAACGTTGGCGGTATACAAGTGTACTACATGCGACAACGTTCCAAAATTAAGCGCGACCTGAAGCGTGGGGACTACAAAATGTTTACAGGCGCTATACCATAAATGTTGAAAGGTTCAAAGACTTTCAGGCAACATGTATAAGTGTAGGAAAACATGCTGGAGGAAAGAGAACAGAACGCTTTGTTTATCTGTAACTTCAAGTTTCCAACTGATGCAGCACCAAAGAGAGTAATGTGTGCTGACTGATTAAATCACAGGCTTAAAAGTGAACCACATTTTACAAAAATGTGAGCTACATAAATCGCACCATGCTCTAAATATCTTTGATAAGGCCTAGAAATGAAGCCTGAAATATTGTAGCTTCAAATGATTTAGTGCTTTAAAAAAGTGAAAATCCACAGCACTCACGTTGACGCGGACTCACCTGCTCATTTCCTGTCATAGACTTACTGTGTGCAGATCTAGGGTGTTTTGTTTTTTTTTTTTTTTTTTTTATTTTTTTTTTTTTTATTTCATCCTCGCTCCGAGTGAAAGTTCATGGTGACTTCTTTCATGCATATCTTCCAGTGTAGTAAGCAACTTTCGCTAAGCGTTTGTATTCTGGGGTGTTTATTTGTCGCATTTTTACGCATTTTTTAAAGTTGAAGCTCCACAATGTTGCCTGTTACTTAAAGACACGGGCAAACATTGTGGTGGGCAATTAAAAAATGTCTATACTGAGCTATCATAGTAGGTGTTTGAATGGACAAATAATCACAGCTAGAATACAAAAGTTTGGAAAATATTATGCTGGCCACTGGCAACGATATGAATGATGAAACAATTAGTATCGGCCGAGTTACAAAATCGCTCAGATGCAACCACAGCAGTCAGTCTATGGAAGAAAATGGGGCCAGGTGACTCGCGGTCAAGCTTACGATTTCCACTTTTTTAAAGGCACTAAATAATTCTTTTGAAATAGTTTTTTTTTCAGGGGCTTGCATTTCTAGACGTTATCAAAGACACTTGAGCAGAAGAATTATGTAGGCGCACATGTTTTTAAACTGTGGTCATGTAGCTTATAACTTAACCTGGGGTGTTTTCATTAAGCTGTTCGTAAGTTTACGAACAATCTTTTTACGCACTGACTGGTGATTACCTTTTGTGCATACATGTAAATGCATGAGAAACTGAATTACGCCCCGAAAGTTATCACCAGTCATTCGTAAAGCTTGTTTCCGTACTTACGAAGGCGCTTTATGAAACACCTGGATATCATTTGTGCATTTGGTAAGTGGTTGAGTGTCCTACTTTGGTAGAAGGAAGCAGTGACATGCACTGAAATTTGAGTTATTGGGTTTTTGAGATTTGCCGAGGCTCTAGCTTCAAGGCAAAATTTGGGGAACGAAATAATCATTTTTGAAAGATCTTTTTAGTCAAAATGCGTGAAAGTTACATGACGTAAATGCGAATGAACAAACCAAATTGATGGCATTTATGAGAAATGACACCCTTATCACCTGCATGCCTTTTGCTACAGTATGTAGTCGATGTAGCATAATCCTGGTTTATCATCATGGTAAATATATTAGTCGTGCAATTATAAATATTCCTACTTTAGATGTAGTTTGTATGTATTAAAATTTGTGTATCTGGTATCGGACCATAGAAAGTGCCCTATATATTACCCTGCTTGAGCTATGTTATTATAGACGTCAATTGTAGTAGCAATAAAATACAATAATAATTATAAATATTTCTAATAGCGCTATACACGTATTTGTTTTTCATATTAACAGTTCATACAATAATACAAATAATCAAAAGAATTAAATAGAAAATGCATTACAATTACAAACACAAAATGATGACGATTGAATATAGAAAAATGATAGGCTCCCATTGTTTTATGTAAAGGACTGCGGTCTTTAATGATTTTTTTTTAATCTCAATAGAAGGCGGATTAACGAATGTGCAAGGGGCAGGTCTTCGCATGTTCAAGCGAGCCAATGTGATTAATGCCATTGTCGTCGGGACTCTTCCAGTAGACTGATTAAACGTGGTATCAGTTTGCGGGGGTGTAACCTTTAACACCAAAGAATTAGCCTTTATCGGCGACGGCAATTTATCTTTTACACGGCAGGGGCCTGTTCAAAAAGCTGTTTCGTAAGGTTACGCATGCTTTACGAAGCGGACTCCGGAATATAGAAATGCAAGTCAAATTGCAAAAGTTTTTCATGTCATAGATGTTTACCAAAAAATAAAGATTGCCTTGAAATGGCTAGTCAAATGTTTGTTAAGAGTAAGACGTTGTAATCTATTATATGTTTGCATATATGTGAAACATTAAGGAAAAAAATTCTTTTTTTCAGTAGTTAAGTATTCCCATATAGCTGCCTATTCAAGTCATTCTTAAAGTCCATGCGTAACTTATGAACACGCTTTATGAAACGGACCTGGAGTATTACTAATTAATACCATATGTAGTATGGGGCTGAAAAATAACGGCCTTAAAAAATAGGGGGGGGGGTGTCCAGATTCCGCTGGGACGCCGCCCGTACTCGTACTCACCAATGACATACACATGCAGCCGCAAAATGATTGGCAGGTTTAACAATGAGATTTTCGGCAACAATAACTTTAGATGACATCAAATCCATACTAAAATGTTTAGCTTTAATTTGAGTTTAATCATTTGAACATGATCGTGATTATATTATTAAAAGTAAATCTTATACTCGGTCACGTGTTTTATCTGTTTTAGTCATCAGTGAGTGTCTAATTCGCAAGGAAACAATGTAGAAATGGAATATAGAAAAAAAATTCGTCCACTTCGTTTCACATAATTATGTTTTTCGTCAGCATCGCATTACAACTTTGTAAAAGCGAGAGATGAGGTGAGATGTGTGATAAATTCGTGTTAAACAAACATGTGACATTTCACTTATCTCGTTGCTGGGACGTTTTCCACTACACATAATTTACGACTCCGGTGTATATATGAAGTACTCATAAGTAGCACGGAGTGCAAGTTTCATTTACACACTGTTTTTACTTCGTTCTAAAGTTGATGCAAAAAAAATTATACGTCTTTGTCTTGTTTTATGGTAAGCGAGATGCAAATAACACAATCACTCATTCATACCTTATTTGTCACTTAAAGATTAGCAAATAGCAGCACCGCTAAAAATCAGCGCTGGTCAACAGTGGCGCTATGAAATGGTTGAAAACGGCTTTGTGCATTAATTATGCTAACATGTGATCACATGTAATATTTTGTATAGTTTTACAAAACAATAACAAATATAATATGTATCTACTTCGAAACAATTTATATCATCTCTTGCCTTCGCATATATTATGGATAAAACTGATATACATAATTTTCCAGAAATAATGCAAGTAATACTAATCGAGAACGTTGAGAAAGAAATGAACATGACGGCGTGGAATTGTTTTAAGAAGTGATTGAAATTAGTGCAAAATATCATAACGGAATTATTAATTATAAACAAAAACATTAAGTGTGGCTTACTATCAACAACAATGTTACACATTGTTATACAATTAGTGATATATATTTTTCCCATATAGAGTAAACCTGAAACTAGCAAAGAGCTTTAGATTATAAAGGTGAATACACATATGGTACGGTATAGGCAATGAAAGCAAAATAGATGTTTCATGTGTTACAAAACAAATATTCATAGGATAAATATCTTTAAGACATTATTCCTCTTTTGCGGTATTTATGATTTTAAAGGAGTTTTATGTTCCTGGGAGGCAATATCGCAAACTATGACACGCGATAAATTAGGAATTTTTAGAGTGCGTTTATATTTCAGCTGAGGAGGGATATGAATGCCACGGGAAGTGCAGCTCATGCTGCATAATTATGGAATATTTTTAGAAAGCGTTTTTAGAAGTCGCCAATTTTTCCCGTGG
>JZLH01S0171398.1:40479-58064 GCA_001188425.1 Eucidaris tribuloides | reverse complement strand
TTATAATGTGACATTTTTCACGGAAAGTAATTTAGAAATATTTGCCCGACGGCTAAATTACTGCACGCTTAATTCATAATTCATGGCCCCATTTAACCCGTATGCTGAAATTACGTATATCGTTACACGTCAGTGCGTTTGGCAGCCCAAATTAGACAGCAGCATCACATCCAATATCTTCCATAATTTTTAATTTATTAACTTGACAATCAATTTTATTATTTCTATTTCGGTTATTTATTTTAGTTAGTTGCGCTTTCTGTGGGTTTGGTAACTTGACAGTGACAGAAATGGGATAAGGTCAAAAAACTACTTTGTAAGAAGGTGTCAGACTGGGAGGACTTACATGTATCTTGAATCTGTTTTTTGACGAGAAATCTCTAGTCCTGATAGAAATGATCCCATAGAAAGCTACACAAGTTTCACCGACACAGCATTTTCTGATAATACAAAGGGGAAATGTTTAACTATGAAATTTTCACAGCAGAAACTTTAAACAGTGAAACCGACAGTGCGATCATCGTGATCTGATTTGAGGATTACTTTCAATCTGGCCATTTCCATTTGATTTCTTCTTGTAAACTGTACACCACCAAGTACTTGGGAGCGAATTCCATGAAATGATGATTAAAACTAGAGCAGTTCGACTACGCGCAGACGATGGGTATGCCTCCGCAGTCCGCACTCCCATCCAATTGATGTAATTTGAAAAGCGTCAAGTTACCATGGTATACAGCAAGACCAATGAGATGAATAAGCCCATGTAACCTTTGACCAAGTTACAGTAAAATCCAATGAGCAGTTCTTAAATTATCGCGACAATGGGCTCAATTCGGACCTTTGACCTCTGACCTTTCAACTCCAAAATCGAATCAGTAAAGTGGTGTCTTATATTAGATACTTCTCCCAAGTTACATCAAAATCGAACCAGTCATACTCAAGTTATCACAGTAATCAGCCCAAATCAGGAAAATTTTAGGCCCGGTGACCTTTGACCTTTCAGCTCTAAAATCTAATTAGATCATTGGTGCCTCATAATACGTACTTTACCCAAGTTGCATGAAAACTCGACTGGCCGTTCAAAAGTTATCGCTGTAACGAGCCCAAATCACCCATATTTCAGGCCCGGTGACTTTTGACCTTTGAGCTCCAAAATCTAATCAGTTCATTGGTGCCTTACAATACATACTTCACCCAAATTACATGAAAATCCGACTAGCTGTTCTCAAGTTATCATGGTAACGAGCCCAAATCAGACATATTTTAGGCCCGGTGACCTTTGACCTTTGACCTTTCAGCTCCGAAATCTAATCAGTTCATTGGTGTCTTATAATGCATACTTCACTCAAATAACATCAAAATCCGACCAGCCGTTCTCAAGTTATCGCGGTAACGAGCCCAAATCAGACATAGGCCCGGTGACCTTTGACCTTTGACCTTTCAGCTCCAAAATCTAATCAGTTTATTGGTGCCTCATAGTACATACTTGGTCCTAGTTATATCAAAATCCGATTAGCGGTTCTTAAGTTATCGTGGTAAAGAGAATCGGTAACGGACGGACGGACGGACGGACGGACGGACAGACCGAAGAACGGACGGACGGACGCACGAAAGGACGGACAACCCGAAAACATGATGCCTCCGACAACTTCGTTTTGGAGGCATTAAAAATCTGAAAAGTCTGTGGGTGCTACCGCACCGCCAGAACTCCGTGCTCCATTCTAGGGTGTTTGCTGGTGAATTGGTAGCTACCAAGTTTGACACAAATTTGAATTAAGGGCAGTGTATAGTTTTGATGTATATGTTTCCTTTATTGTGTTTTAAGATCGAGTTTCATCATACATTAATGCCCTGACCTGAACATCGCATACTCTGACATTCGTCCACTGTTAAAAGAAACTAATAAGAGAAAATGAAATATAGGAGGCCCCGAAATTTTGCCACATTATGTGCATTGTATACTTAATAATATTTACTCTCTTATAATACAAAACTCACAATGTGATATTCTAAACAATTTTCGGTGTAGATGTGATGTTGTTTTTTGTCTTGCGTGAAAACTTCATAATTTTGAAGAGATTGGTGAACAATTTGTCAGATCAACCACATGACAATACACTGACTTTAATCCTGAGATAAAGACACCACATTAAATCTCTAAACCTGGGGCGGCGCCAGGGTAAAACCTTAGGGGGCGAAAAAATCTGTTGGGGAAAATTTTGCCCGCCCCCCAAAAACTAGCCAAATTACAAGCCAAACAGCATCGGACAAGAGGGGGACAGGGGGCCGATGATGACCAAAAGCATTTTTGCCCGCCAGAAAATTACTAGCCAAATTACAAGCCAAACAGCATCCGACAAGCGGGGGACAGGGGGCTGACGATGACCAAAAGCATTTTTTGCCCGCAAAAAAAATTACTAACCAAATTACAAGCCAAACAGCATCCGACAAGCGGGGGACAGGGGGCCGACGATGACCAAAAGCATTTTTTTACCCGTCCCCCCCCCCCAAAAAAAATACTGGCGAAATGAACAACAAAATGGGGGCGAAATTTTCGAAAAAGGTAAAATCCTCGTTAGTTTCATTACTTTGAAAAAAATGGGGGAGGGGGCCTCCCTAGCTCCCCCAGTGGTGCCAACCCTCGGTTAAACCTCCATAAGCTCCCATTAGATTTCTAACAGCTCGACCATCTCAAGAATAGAATGTCTTTATTGGCGTCATGACATTTAGGGCCGCCATCTTGAGTACTGACACGTAAAGGCATTATGCTATTTACAAGATACTTTGGAGGAACGCCATAAATCAAAATGACAATTTGCACTTCATTATTTATTTCTGTTACCTCCTTAATTTTAAGTGTATGTCCCATTTGCCAAGACGAGGTTCCCTATACATTTGCTTTATCATTACAGATCATACAAACTGATAAGTTACTTTGCATAGATGCAGAAAAATCAGGAAAACACATCAGTGAAAGATTGCGAATAATTGATCAAATCTGCATACTGTTCTTAAATTGTACACAATTGGCAACATTGATCTGTTTTATAAGATAGAATGTCACTAACCGTTTTCATTTCTCAAAAAAAAAAATCAGTAACATTTGTTCTCCGTGTATGATCTCTTGCTGACATCTTTCGTACATAAAGTATAAGCCTCCATGTATAGACATTCAAGAAAATGAATGACTTGTGACAGTTTGCGTGCCAAAAAGAAAGGGTTGCTCACAGTGGATGTTACAATGATGCCGATTTGGTAATGTTCTTCACTAATTTTCATTTTTTTTAATTCCAATATCTGATTTTCTAAAACTAACACTAATCTGTTCCTTTGATATTTCTTCACATTTAGTAAAGATATTTTGCGATATGATTGTAATTTCACTTTAAAAAAGCTAGGCTCGAGTAATATACCCTCAAATTTCAGATTGTGCGTTACTTTTATATTGTTAAGACTTGATGACATTTATAACAGCAAAATCAAAATTCAAACTGACAGTTAGGTAGCTACCCTCCGCATATTTCTCATGTCAGTAAATGGCGTCGCGGAACTCATTATACATTTTACGATCTCCGCAAATGTTACAACACTTAAATGTAATACCATTAACACCGTCACTCATTAGAGTGTTCATCGATGAATAAAACATATTAACATCTCACTGAGATGACATTAAATGGTTCACACCGACATGAAGTGTGGTATAAATATATTATTTACCCAACGTATTTTGCAATAAATTGTGGTAATATCCAACCTCCTTCACTCTTAAAAACACGATGTCAGACTGACTCCGTATAATGTTGGGGTCACACTCGGAAACAAAGTCAAATTTGACCCTGATTTGTATCATATCTCATCGAAAGCGGGGGTAAATCGGACCTAATGTGGCTTTTAAAATATTCAAAATCAGAATCAAATTCAAACTTTATTTCCAATTTCAACAAGATAAACAATTAAATAAAAAGACATATATGAAACATCAACAGCAACATGGGTGTATAAGAAACAGCAATACACAAGTACATATAATACATGCAGAAGTGGACACAAAGACGAACAAAAGTAGTTATAACTAGGCAGCATAATAATTGGAAAATGGTGGGCAAGATTAAAGCCAAGGTTGAGGCTTGTAGAGCTACATGCGCACCTCAAATTTACATTAAATTTATATTTGCTTTAATTGTGAATTTATCATGTGAAACAAAACACAGAAACATAAACAAGAAGTAAATAAACATACAGGGGTATGACATGAGAAAAAAAACTAAGGGGAATACAGGGAAGCAAACATGTCAGTGGAATTAAATTAGTGAAAGAAAATAAGAAATTACAATCAATTTATAGAGAAATCAAGTGCCGCTTAAAGAGAATACACAGTACTGGTTGGTGATGGAAAATCTTTCATCAAAATATCACATTTCCATATTTGCCAGCTGAGAGTAAATTACATTTGCATTATAATGTGGGACTAATTCACTTCATATGCAATAAAAAGTTGAGGAATTGGCAGTTTGAGTAACAGACGGAGTAGGCTCCGTTGCTGCAGTGTGTATGACAACAATTAACATAGTCCCACATATGGATTTCTGTGTTAGTGCTTTGTCAGCAGTGAGGATGTGTGTAACAGATTATGTCCAAAACGAAGTGTTCTGTTGTTTTCAGTTACTCTCTCCTGTACTATAGTGTCATTTTTAGAATACCATCTATTCACAGAAGGTTTGAAAACAGTTGATATTAAAATGTTGTTGTTCTGCAAGTAATCAACCAGTACTGTGTATTCTCTTAAATTGTCGCCTTAAGTATTACTAGATCTAGTATTAAATCTGTCGGAACTAAGAGTATTCTATAAGATTGGACCCACGTGACGAAGGGAATATTTAGAGCTGTCATTTGAACATACCCATTGGTAAAAATTGTTTGCATTTCTTGTTGGATAATTACGTATTTTGGAATTTAAAGAAAACACTTTCATTAAATAAGAAGGAAGGGTGTTTGTTTTAAATCGTTGCATTAGGGAAGCTATTTGCAATTTTATAATGTGTAATGATGTTAAAGGATGTAATCTTTTGGATAGAGGGGAGGAAGGAGTTAAATAGCTAGAATTAATACAAACACGTATTGCCTTTTTCTGTAGTGTAATAACTTAGTGCGAAGGATAAGTATTGGCTCAGACTGAATTACAATAAGATAAAGCAGATAATATAAAAGCATTATAAATATTAAATAGTACGTATGATATAAATTTCAGACGGTATAAAATTTCAACGTATCGTGAGACTTTTAAACAAACAGAAGTGATGTGCTCATTCCAATTCCAATTTTTATTCAATATTACACCTAAAATATGTATAGATTTGGTTCTATTAAAAATAAAAGACATATTTGCGCTCATCGCTATACCCTGTCCGTCACACGCGTTCCGCTGTAAATTATAATTATGATGTTGTTAACATTTGCAAGAAAATGAAAATATTACTTTTGGTAAAGGTAACGTGTCAAAAGTGACTAAAATATAAGTGATAAATATATAACAGGAAATATAATTTTGGGTCAGAACACAACTGAATTGTGAATAATGTATCTGCCTGTTCGACAGTTTTATATGCTATCAACGACAGGTTTGGATAACACTTAAAAATTCCTCGGGGAAAATGTCACAAACCGATAAATTACGTTATATTTCGACGAACACTTCTGTTGGTATATACAGTGGTGAAGATAATCTGGAAAAAGAGAAGTGTTGTAATTTGCAATTTAAATGCCATATGGGAACTGTTATTCGGAGAAATAAATGTTTTACTCTGAAACATGTCTGCGAAATGCACGTGTAAGGAATGCGTATATTTCTTTCAGAATAAATCTGAAATAAAAATAATAATAATAATAATCATAATGATTTCTTATCGACAATCGATAGACTTGCCAAAAAGGAATTCAACATTCTTGTCCGAGTGCGTATGGGGATTGGAGACAGTGGACAGCAAGCTGTCGATGACGCAATTTTGTTGATTGATTTCAACACTTTCTCGAGTTTAATCCAGTGTCGTATTAGAACCAAATACAAACGATAAAAAAGAGAGAAAAAAATCATAAATACTGGTTTTCATTAATCCATGACTCCACCACGCGTCATCACTTGATTTATTATGGTGGTCATCGGTCGAACCTGTCCCGCTAAATAACTGCTGTTTGCTTTCGTTCTCGAGTTGGCGCGCATTTTTCATTCACTAATTGATTGCGCACAAGTGCGGCCGCGACGCTGCACCATGCATGAGGTATGTCTGCAATCATACGCTCGATATTATGTCAATGTTTTCAAGGTTTGCCAGCGGTGGACCCCCGAGTTTGATGATCTTGTCCTTGATTTCTTGAAGTTATAATAACTTACGTGAATGTTACATATTTTCCGGATGCATCAATTCCGAAAAATACGACCCACACAGAGCACAAAGGGGCATTACTCAAATTGAGTATTATTGCGTCCAGAAGTTATGCTACATGTAAATGTTTGCGTCTAGGTGACGACCTTTCACGGAGAGAGACGGGTCATGAAGGGTCCATTTTTTAATCAAATGAACGATTGCGTTTTAATCTTTAATAATCTTTGACTAAAGTACTTAGCCTTGTGTAATATTTGAACCAACTTTATGTCTAGTGCATTGTCATATGTGTACTTCGTATTATAATGTACCCTTTTCATATGTACATCTAATACTAAGTTTTCGAAGTTTTTGTTTTGATATATTATTAACAAAACAAATTAAGCTGACTTTGATTTAACTGAACAATAACAAGACAATATTTTACAACGACGACAACAAGAACAAGAACAACAATAACAACAACAACAACAACAACAACAACAACAACAACAACAACCGTTTAAGTATGGCCTGCAGCTCTTTATATCATGGCCGAAAAGTTCCCAAGGTAAAAAAAAAATAAGTTTTCGTTAAAACATAAGGGGAAAATTAAATTATTTCAAAATTTCATCATATAATATGGTACTAAAAGTGTACCGTACTTTTATCTTTAACTGTAAATTAGTATTGCAGTAAAAGTATTACCAACCTCATTCCACGCTGGAATTATATCATACGCTAGGGTTGGATATACCCTGTCTGAAAACTAATTTGCGACATATTTGTTTTTTAATTGCTCACAATGTGTTCATTTTTAGTATTCCTCCTTTGAAATTGAATCATTACGGTCTGAATAAACCTGGGCCTATTGTTTGGTACGAAAATCGTCGTAAGTATCAAATTTCGGGTTGAGGCAAAATGTCATTGTTACCAGCAGTAGCGTAGCCAGCTTTTTGCCATTGGGAGGGGGGGGGGGGTTCAAAGCACCCAAATGTACCGACAAACTCCCGACGTACCGACATTTTCGTGTTGTGTTTAATGATAACAGTTTAATGATTTACGATGACAGCTAATAATTATACACAGGGCGGGACTAGCTTTTTGTTAAGTGTTTTTAGAGTGAACGCTGATGGGAGAAACATTTTAAAAAATTGCACATGTTTGCGCGCCGAAAATTTTCCAAATGTGTATGTTTTCGCGCGAAGCGCGACGAAAATTTGAGAATTGTGTATAAAAATTTGAAAATTGCGTATATAAATTATGTTTGATAGTATTTTTATTTTAAGTTTTGTGTTTTGCACTGTTTTTTAAACAAATTTTGCAATAGGATCATTTTGGCTTTCCTGACATCTACTAAAAATGAGACCATACATTTTTTTTTCACTTGCCAGCTTAATGGGGGGGGGGGGGGTTAAACCCCCTAACGCCCACCCCTGTAGATCCGCTACTGATAGAAATATAAGATGCTTCTTCTACTAATAATGGTAATGTATGCGCGAGTGAGCGAAGCGAACGAGCGCTTCAGATATCAATAGATTTCCAAGTCAAAGAAAGTTGAATTTCTACAACCGTAACGAAGCCTTCTGATGTTCTGATATTATTTATATCAGTACTCAGCAGTACTGTAATTTAATAGGAACACACAAGTATAATCATGCAACAAGTTTTATTATTCATCATTGCTTGGGAAGAACATTTTTCTGTGAGGATAGGAACGTGTATGCAAATTAAAGGCAATTTGTGGCTTTTGATTTGGCTGGCGAACGAGGAACGGGCCAAAGGGCAAAGTATTTCCATCCACTTTACATGGTGGAGCTATTGTGCCCTGGTATCAAATAGCGTTCTATTGTCTTTTCCCAAGATGTTTTCGTAAATGTACGCGTTGCTGAAATGTTGAATCTTTCAACAGTTAATTTTGTAGGCCTGCAAACATTTTGCCGGTACAACATTATGCTCGTGTCGGTTGATATGGAATGTCTTCGAGATAGTTCATTTGACTCAAGTTGACTGTACCAAATGTCATCATCATAGTACTCATGTCAAAGCAGCATGCCTGGTAACCGAAAAACACCTGACATGAAGAAAATCACATGCGAGCGAGCGGAGCGAGCGAGCTTGAAAAAAAAGAAGAATTTTACATTTAAAAATGCGATTTCTTTCAATATTTTTGTTGTTTTTTGAGAATATTTCGTCGGTACAAAATTATTTTTTGTCGGTCCGCGTGTACCGACGGAGTCCTTCGTGTACCGACGAAATTCCGAAAAAGCATTATTGGGGGAGGGGGGGGGCGAACTGCCCCTCTGCCCCCCTTTGGCTACGCTAATGGTTACCAGTATGGTAGAAAGTAGTTTTGACAGTCTCGGTGTATAACTTTGCATTTGCATTATCATTCATTATTTCTCTATTCTTCACGCAGGAATATACCATCCATAAATCGAGGGCTGAGTATAACTGGAATGTCTAACTTGTCGAAAATCTTTGACTACAAGTTTTAAGAATGCTCTTCAACGTGCAGGCCTTGTTTTTGATACATTGATATTAATGTTTTCATATTTTTCTCACCACCCTGTAAGGTAAATCCGAATGACTGGTTAATATGATTTGCATTTATTTGTTTGTTCTATCATATGATCCCTTCATGAGTCATGACCACCGGGAAATGAATGAATGCATGACATGATCCCTTCATGAGTCATGACCACCGGGAAATGAATGAATGCATGACTGACTGACTGACTGAATGACTGAATGGATGGATGAATGAATGAATGGATGAATGAATGAATGCATGCATGCATGAATGAATGAATGAATGAATGAATGAATGAATACTTACATACATACATAGACGTACAAACAAAAATATAATAAACAAGTCGATCCCTCAGGACTCATCAGGGTATTTCGAAGTTTTCTGCAATGGAACTTTTGATTCCAAAACATCATAAGAACTTGTGAGAGAGTCCCAAGTGACCTTACGAAAGGTCTTAAAGGCATACTATAGCATCCCTTGATTTGTGTTTCATCTTTCTGCCAAAAGGGCGTAAACTGTATAGACATTCTGGCAATATAGGAGTGGCAAACGATATTTCATGGCTAGTCTGACCACCCTATACTGATGGAGGACACAACTATCATCAGTCAACTGCCTTAAAAGTGTGTTATATACTTCATCACAGATTTATATGGGTGCTCGTCGAAAGAAGTAGTTGCAGGTCTGAGATCGAGACTATGAATGACATAATGTATTGGATCCTAATCTCGGTCCATATTGATGATGTCATATATGTCGCGATAATGCATTCAATAGGTCTGGACGCATGTGGGTTCGACAGCGGGCACGTTCGGGGCACGAGTTCGCCTCTAATTTGATTTATTAATCCAAGGTAACCGAGATGATATGGTGTGATTTACACCCACTCCCGTCCCCTGTCACCGCGGCACCACCATCCCATTCAGCCTGACTGAATTGAAGCTAGTGTATGAAAGGCGGATCCTGTCAAAATCGACATGAAATAATTGAAGGTGTCGAGTTCTTATTCAGTGTATTAACACTTTCAGCACCATGTAGTCACAATATCTTATGCAGATTCTTTGAAATTTTCTCAGTGGTAATGGTACTGAGATGATTGAATAAGAGCGAAATCTTATAGGGAAATAAAAAGATTGAAAGTAATCGAAGTCTTCAGTTTTAGATGAAATGGCCAATACACTGTTTAAGCATGGACCCTACTACTAACAGGGTCCATGGTTTAAGTTTTGTTCGTGTACAAGTAATTTTCAACGTCAAATTTGTCCACTTTGTCATAAACAGACTATCAGAAGTTACTGTTCCGGATAAATAAGTTATGTAGCATCTGAATTTCTATAACGGTTAATTCAAAACGGGTCTATTCATGCACGTTTCTAGCCTTCTCCAGTAAACAAATTCAAGACAAATTCTTCTATATAGCTGTGCTATAAACCCTGACTCTGGCCACTGTACAGTTTTAACTAAGTGCTTCCAATCATGTCAATGCCCTTTAATTCATGGTTGCCTTGGACGGGAATTAAATCTCATTTGAATAACCACCAAGTCATATTCATCGCGAATAGTTATTTATGAAGATTCTTAACCAAAAAAATAAAATAAAATAGATAAATAAATAAATAAATAAATAAAATACTAACTAACTAACTAATTCACTAACTAACTAAAACCCAAAATTCTTATTCAACGCGATAATTAAGAGTTTCCTCACATTCATCACGCTAATTTGTGCTCAGTTTTCGCGTTGAACAAGAGCTCTATCGTTGGCTGCTTGTTGATTTTGACATGAACCACCGTCCATATACTCGTGACGTTCTATTCATTGGCATAGCGATGCTCTGAGGCAAAGAAATTGACGCTGATCTTATCTGATCGGAATGATTAAAAGAATTCTACGCACGTTGATTGATATAGATACATTTTCTTGATTTAATATTTAGCGCCAGTAATTAAAGACCAGTCGTCATCAGGAATGGAGCAACGTATTCTAAAAAAATCACATGCAGTTGTATTGTCGGTTTAGTGCAAAACCCACTGTGACTCCGTATAGTTACACACAACCAGACGACATAATTAAAAAAGCACCAAGGAGTAAGGACGTAAATTTATTTATTTATTTATCTTATTTATTTATTTCATTCATTTTTTTGTTTATTTATTTATTTATTTATTGATTGATTGATTGATTTATTTATTTATCTATTTAGTTATTTAGTTATTTATTTATCTATTGATTGATTGATTGATTGATTGATTGATTGATTGATTGATTGTTTGATTGATTTATTTGCTGTTTTATTTTTCAGAGTGGCCTTGTCATTTTTATTTTGTTACTGCTAAATAAAAATCACTGACAAACGCACAATACAAATTATCGAAGCACATAATTCACTAAGCACGAATTATTCTCTTCTATCTTTTAAATCGTATATGTGCTGCGTCAGTTATCACACGATAGGTGTCAGTACGAATTTATTCCTAATCATAGTTTAAGGGTGGCGTCACACTATTCCGAAATTGACCAAGATGACCATACGAATATGAAATTTTCAATTTCGCGCGCAGCAGACCCGAACTTGAAAAACAAAGGAAATCAACAGCCGAAGCAAGTACGATGCCTACAGAAGATCACACGATGGCTTAAAGGTATTGGCTAATATTTACCATAGTTAAGAAATCTGAGCCGCAGGATTCCCCATGCTACCAGTGTCTTTGATGAAGTCTAAAAATGAAGCCCTGAAAAAATTGTATTTCAAAATGATTATTTAGTGCTTTAAAAAGTGAAAATCGTAAGTTGACCAGATTCACTTGCCCATTTCCTCCCATAGACTTACTGTGTGTACACCTAGGTTAATAAAACTCGCCCCGAGTTTTATTGTTTATTCATGTATAACTTGCCATTGGCAGTGTAACTTTCCAAACTTTTGTAGTCTAGGGTGTTTATTTGTTCATTTGAACACTACTATGTAGCTCAGATATCAAAGTTTGACAATTTTTTAAATTGAAGCTCCACAATGTTAGCCTATCACTTTAAGATGCTCTCACGAATGGCCCGATGCTTTTACGATCAGAGCCGAATTTGAAATTTTCCTTAATCGTGTGTCCATCTTTGTTCAACTTCGGGACAGTGTGACACCTGCTTGTTGAAATTACGATGGAACCATCCAGACCAAAGTATTTATGTGATAATGGCTCCGAGTGAGTTATCAGTGATTTTGTTTTTCCTTTTTGTTTTCTTTCCTTTCATCCGAATTTTCCATACATGTGAAGATGAATTTGTTAATATATCAATCAACCAAGTTTCATTTGAAAGAAAAACAAACGATTTTGCATCAGTATGGATGTTGGTTGAACGCATAAACTTGTTGCCACTTGAGTAAAATCTAAGTAAAATATTTTGTAACTCATCCATTCACGAAAGAGGCATGACACTGCAACTAAAGAAATTATAATATATTTAAATGTGATTAAGAACCCTGTGATATTTGAGAGGTGATAATGTGATTAAGAACCCTGTGATATTTGAGAGGTGTGGAAACAGGAGCCTAAACACTTTTGGTGGGAAGCGTCGGGCACTTTACTTGAAAAATTTCTTTTGAGGAAGAAAACAATAAAAAAAAAAAATAGATACATGTATGACAACATTAGTGAATTTGCCTCCAGAAGGGGTGTGAAAGGTCATTCTTTGCCGACAAGCTTCGGTGAATATCAGACGTATAAATCAACCCCCGGCCCGCCCCTTCAAACTTGTCCCCGGCCAAATGCAGTTTGTAAAATACGTCCCAATTTGCCTAAAGAAAATATGAATGCGGTATCATCATACCCCGTTTCTCACTACATACGAAAAGCAACAGAGAAGAACACGAAGTTTAACAACGGGTATACCAGTCCATGACGGCCAATGCACATCTGCGATTGCGGTGCGACATGACTTATAAAATCTGATAAATTAAAGGGCTGTGACATGATTGGGAGAAATAAAAAAATGCCTTTCGAACCAAAGACTGGTTGAAAGATATACCAGTCTTTACACCAGCTGGAATGTATCTGTAAGCTGGAAGGATTTGCCTTGAATCAAGTACAGTATGAACATACCAAGAGTTTATTCTTTCGAACCCTGATCCCAAAGAAAGCTGCACAACAAATTTGTCTGTCATAAGGCATACTGATGGAATTTATTATAAAATGAATCACCTTTTGACCACAAAATTTTCACAGAAGAATCCTTGCATAGTTTAGTATACTTGATTCTAGAATAGTTTAACTCCAAGTTGAGGACTACCTCCAATCATGCTATTTAGGAAACTCGTTTAGTCTACGAACGTCGAGACTGTGCACGCGTAGAGAATCGCATTTTTGGGAGCCAGTCGGGTAATTACTTTGAAATGATATCAACCACAATTTTGCCAAGGTTTATTGAAATCAATAATAAATGCATCACACGACAGAGTATTGGCGGTGTTGTGGTTTGCTTTTGCAGTTGAGTTCAATTAAAAAATACAGGTACCCACGTCCGGTTTCTGGCCTAATACCCCGGCATGCCGCGGGTACCGTACCGAATCCCAGCATCCACCATTCATGGAGTGAATTTCACCTAACAGATTAATCTGACCGTGTAAACATAATAATCGGCTTTGAGGGGTGATGAAAATATTTGATGTTCTATCCAAAGAATATAAAAACGCCAATCACAAATATTGATGGTAGTATACAACGCTGATCTAAAATGACAGTCTAGACACGGGAAATTTATCTTGTGGGTGTTTAGGCATGAAGTGATATTAGCACAGAGGAATGTAAAAATGCGTCACATTTTTTTTCTAATGTTCCAATAATGACTCAGGTAAAACGCAGTATTGACTTACATTGTCATGTCCGATTCAACAAAATAGTTGCAATTGTTCAGTAATGAAAGTGACATAATCCCCTTCAAACAACTGTGAAGTGAATGATATGATAGTGTTCTGTTTCCTAATTCCCTTTCATATTAACTTAATTGTAAGCAACCCCATCGTTATTTTAATTTCAATTTCAGAGAGCAAAATGTGAATACATGCACCAAAATACAAAAAAAAAAATTGTGAAGCAAATTTGATATCATGAAATGAAAAATTATGTCTACTGGAAGCAAAAGGAAGAAATAAAACAATATGTACAATACTAAACGATTATAGGGAAACGAGGAGTAGAAGAAGAATGATGATGATGATGATGATGAAGATGATGGTGACGATGATGATAATGATGATGATGATGATGATGATGATGATGATGATGATGATGATGATGATAATGGTGATGATCATGATGGTGATGATGGTGACGATGATGATGATGGTGATGATGATGATGGTGGTGATGGTGACGACGACGATGATGATGATGATGATGGTGATGATGATGACGATGATGTTGATAATGATGATGATGATGATGATGTTGATGATGATGGTGATGACGATGGTAAAGAGTCAGCATCATCGTCCCTCTTTTTAATGATCCTATCCATCGTAAACAGAGTCAGAAATAACTTTCGTCAAATCAAAAATAATTATCTCAGATCTCAGATCTCATATTTCATTTTAAATATGCAATATAACTTTTTGAATAGATCAATTGTTCTACAATTCTCATGGAAAGGAATAATATTGAATAAAGCCACAAAATGTTGATGTTGCAATTACTTGCATCACGTTACCTTCAGGCAACATGACATTTGGCATGTTTGGGGTTATCATCAAAAGTGTTCTGGAAAGTTGGTTACCCCCAATAAAATTCAAAACGAGCTAAAAATAATTGTTATAGCATCATGAAATAATACATTTTTCAGTTTTATGAAGTCAATTATCAGTCTATCATAATTGGGATTTAGTGGTATACAAGTATCATATAACGAACAATAAGTGAGTTCTTTGAACTAGAGCGTTACGTTTACGGACTGCGACGGCGTGTTTCCTTCTGCATGTCCTGGCATCGGTTCAAAACATCATTACGGCATTGCAATTCGCACATTAACTATTTTATTGTCACACTTATTTCGTCAACTGGATATTCCTCTGCGTGGTTTCCCTTTAATGATAAATGGCGGACACGAACCTCCACCTAACCTCGGATAAATCAACAAGATTATAAGTCAAACAAACCCTCACCAAAGACGAAACGAATGAGATAAGACCCGCACGAACTCTAGGCGTAAAAAGGGGATGCGCGGTGCAGATGTAAACATACAGTCGGCAGATGTGATAATATATTGTTATTTCTGTATATACTCTTAGGTTTGGGGCGCCTCGCTTCATGGGAAGCTAATCTATCAATTCACCGTCTGTCAGTGACGAAAATCTGGACGCATAATCTTGAACGGTCACTGCAAACGATCCTATTATTGTTACTGGTAATAGTAATACCAAGGAGGTATTCTTTGATAATACACTGACTGGTATATGGGTCAATATTGCTGAAGGCAGATTAGTGCCGATGATATCCAAATCTACATTTGTCAGTTTATATCAATGTTTGGAAAATAGAAAAAAAAAAGAAACAGAGGAAGAAAACAGATATACAGATGGCATTTTAACATGTCAATATACCAGTGTGATTCAAAAGTTCAGCGTCGTCACGAGTAATCTTCATCAAGAAGGTCATGAGCAGGATGACGATAACAACGACGAATCGTAGCATACAAGTTCATGTGTTTTGCTATTCAACACTGTCAATAGATGTTATGAAAATTTCTTTTTGTTTTGCTTTGATGGGGACAATTTTACGGCGTATAACACAAGGAAATTTACTGGCCAATCGTCAAAATGTTTATCAGTAGGCCTATATGTATTATGAGAAACGTTTAGAAAACAACAATTTTGGGTATGAGCATTATGTGTTGTATTACTATCAGAAGCAGCGGAGTTCTTAATTTCTAAGTAATTAGCCAAATGTAACGGTATACCGAATGAAAGATGTTTAGCTTTTTGACTGACAATGGTCGCCTTGATTCATATATACTGGTAAGATACAGAGAATCATATTATTTCCCAAAGTGTCGCTCAATAAAGCAGTCAGATGTGGTGTTGCTTTTCAACTTTTTATATAGAGATACGTAGAGGTTATTACCAGTAACACTAAAAGTTATGAAAATTGATATCTGTTTTCTGTGTCGTATTACAGACAACAGATATAATATTTAATTTCAAGAGCGTTGGGATTATTATAACAACAAAACATACCATATCTGTGTTTATTTTGGTCAATACCGTATTACATAGACACAGTGTGGTAGTGTAAAATGCATGCTACACACTCCCTGCACCGTCTGACCGTTTATGGGCGTAACCCCGTTACCTTTACTCTCAAATGTGACAGGTCGTACTAATTAAAACAAGATTTTGTGCAAATACTGGAAGAAATCATTCTGCTTTTAGATTTATGAAATTGCTTGTATTCTGGTTTTTGGACTGATGATTTTACGCAAAAAATGAAATACTTTCAAATGGTATACAAATATGACGTCTACAAAATTACCATGGGAAATTAAACAATCCATCTCCAAAGACTGAATTTCAGTTCTAAAAATACGAAAACGCAAGAGTCTATCTTCGAATTTCCTAGACCTTGATTCGTTACTCATTTTTCTTAAACTTGACGGAGTATCACTTTCTTAATATGTATCATGTTAATGAAAGATTTGCGAGTGGATTCATATTTCACTCAAAAGAAAAAAAATCATCTGTCAGTTTAACGAAACTGAAAATCCAGTACCGTGAAACTTTTCATAAGCTAATCCCTAAATTCAATTTATTCGGCTAAAAAAATCGATCGTCAGATTTAGACTGAGCGTCGCCCCATAGCGCTGACCAAACTCATGTCTCACGCGCTTTCTCTCTCTCTTTGGCCCACATCACTCCGCTAATCCCCCACCCTCCCCATCAAAGGAAAAAGAAAGTGAACTCTAGAAGGAGTACGTATGACTTTTGTTGTGTTATTGTAATTTGCTGTTGTTGTTCTTCTTCTTCTTCTTCTTCTTGTTGGTTTGTTGTTGTTGTTATTCTTCTTGGTTTTTTTTTTTTTTGGGGGGGGGGGTGTTTGTTCTTCTTGAATGTACCGATGTTTTGGGCATCGACCAAGTAGGTCATTTTCATGAAAAGAGAGGGGTCCCTTCAAATCTGAACCCACAGTGGGTAATACTGCATTTTCCTGCAAAACTGCGCATTTGTATTCATTCATTTTATCATTCTTTTATTTTTTATTATTTTTCTAAATTTGATTATGTATCATTAATTCATGTTTTATGTATAATGCATTACTTTCATCATTATTATTGGTTGTTCCGAAAAAATGATAATATTGATTTCCTGTGGAATCAATACACTTTAGCATTCTCGTACTATAAGCAATATACATGTGGGGTGGGATTTGGGAAGTCTATAGGCTATAGCTGATTTCGTAAAGAAAGAAAAATCGCGGGTCATTGCGCCCCCCCCCCAATCCCCGATCTGGGCTAGCGGAGTGGGGGCAAAATCCGGCACCTATATGCACCCTAACTCATTGATCCCACGGCTACGCCTCACGTTACATGTATAGCTTGGGTATATGAAAGATTGCAAAATTCTCACGGTGGTTCGAGAAATATGATGCACCGTCGACGTGACCGTCAGGCAATTCGGGATCAATTCCGGCGGGAAAACCGAAAGATTCGA